>CAOLHI010004337.1:0-122420 GCA_948474755.1 Ctenosaura bakeri | reverse complement strand
TGGACAAAGAAAATGTCCTCTGGGTAACAGTCAACCTTGTTTTAGCTGACTGAAGTAGATATCTCCCAGAGGACCTGAGTATACAAGGCAGGTTATATAGGAAAAGGTGATCCTGTAGGTCAGAGCTTTCCAAACTTTCCATGTTGGGGACACACTTTTTAGACGTGCACCATTTGGCGACACAGTAATTCAGTTTTACTAGCAAACCGGAGGTTAAACTATCCTATGTACTAATACCGACCATTTAGCACTTGATTCTTGAGTAGTTTCCTCTACAGCTGCTACATTTTGTTCATTGCAAATGTCATCTTCGTCAGCTTTTCATTTCTTAATCAAAAACTTATCCATTTTAGGGGTAATTCAACTGCACTCTAAATAACTAAATAAGAAAATAACAGCACTCCACTTTCTCAGTGATAAAGTGAGAAAACAGTCTCTCCTGGTACACACCTACAGAGCTCCCGTGCCTTTTCTCATTCACTTCAACTCTTTTCAACTGATCAGGCATGTGCAGCATCCAGAGGCCTATCTAGGGTGGGGAAAGGCAGCCCCCACCCACCCAGTCCTGATCACTGCCATTGCTCTTTCCAGGGAAAGGCCTCAACGAGAGCAACGGCAGGGAGAAAAGCAGCCCCCTGCCACTCAGTCCTTGCCCACTGCCATAGCTCTTGCTGGGGAAAGGTCCCAATGAGAGCAACAGTAAAGGAGAAGGGCAGCCCCCTCCCACCCAGGCCTGGCTCACTGCTGTCACTCTTTCTGGGGAAAGGCCCCAACTAGAGCAATGATGGTGGGCCAGGCCTGAGGGAGGTCTTTCTCCACCAAAGAGGCAGCACACCAACACACTACAGGCAACACACTAGTGTCATGGCACACTGTTTGGAAAGCACTGCTGTAGGTAATCTAGACCCAAGTCATGCAGGGCTTTAAAGGTAATAACTGATATTTTGTACTTTGTGAGGAAACTAATTGGCAGCCAGTGGGCTGATTTTAATATTGGTTTAATATGGTCATTCTTAGGTGTACTAGTAATCCAGTCTGGCTGTCATGTTTTGAACCAACTCAGATTTCCAAACTTGGTACATAGGTAGCCCAATGTACATCATATTGTGGAAAGCCAGTCTTAAAGTTACAAGCATGTGCACTGTCCTCTTTAGGTCCTCCATTTCTATAAAGAGGCTCAGCTGGCTTGACACTTAAAGCTGATAATAAACACTCCTGCCCATCACTTCTATCTGGGCTATCATTTAGAGTGACAGATCCAGGAACACCCCCCACGCTGCAAACACAGAGTATAATCTCACCCAAGACCTCCAGCCCCAGAGCAGAACCCTTGACAGTAAGCCCCTCTGTTTTGTCTGGATTGAGTTTCAGTTTGTTTTTCCTCATCCAATCCATTACCTCCTCCATGTATTCATGCAGAGGATACAGGCCATCCTTAGCTGATGCTATTATTGAAGACATAGGGAAGTATATTTGGGTGTCATCAGTATACTGATAGCACCCAACCCCATGCCTATGGATGATCTTTCCCAACAGTTTCAGGTAGATGTTAAATAGCATTGGGAATAGAATGAGACCTTATAGTGCGCCATATAATCGGTCCTTTTTTTATTTTTAATTGAAGAGCAGCTATTCCCAAGCATCACCATCTGGAACCTGCCCAGGAGATAGGACTGGAATCACTGAAGCAAAGTGTCTCTGATTCCCAAATTCCTCAGGCATTCCAGAAGGATATCATGGTTGATGGTATCAAGTACCACTGAGAGGTCCAAAAGCACCAGCAGAGACACATTCCCCTTGTCAATACTCAGGCAAAGATCACCCACTAAGGTGATCATAGTGGTCTCAACTCCATATCCTGCTCTGAAGCCAGTCTGAAAGGGTCTTAGGGAGCGTGTGTCATCCAAGGCTGCCTGGAGTTGGAAGACAACTGCCCTCTTAATCACATTGCCCAGAAAAGGAAGATTTGACATTGGTCTATAATTGATAAAGTCCAGGGAGTTCTTTTAAAAAGTGACTGCACCATTGCTTCTTTTAAACAAAATAGAAAACTTCCCTCCCTGAGAGATGTGTTAATAATAATATTACAATCAAGATCTAATTGCATCTCCCCCTGGTTGATAAGCCAAGAAAGACAGAGATCAAGGGGACAATTTGTTTTCTTTACTCATCTTAGCAGGTTGTCCACATCAGCAGTACTCACCAACTGAAACTGATTTGGTATAATCCTACCCATGGAGTTGCCAGACACCCTATTGTCAACTTCTGCTATAGTGACAGTGTCCAAGTTGGCTCTTATTAAGACAAAGTACTTCACTTTGAATTCATGTAAAACCACTGAAGATCATCAGACTAGTTTACTTTCAAATCCTTCAGCTAGACTTCATAGTGATGCTGATTGCTGCCAAAATTTCACCTAACATACACAAAAAAAGCAAATTAAATTCTATTTGTGCTGAAGCAGCCTTGATAAATGAGCCTTGATAAAGACAGAAAGACCAAAGGAGCTTTGATGAAACCAGCAAAATTGCTCGGGGTTGGCTAAGCTCATGCTGTCCTTGGTGCAAATGGGAATTGTTAAGTTTTGCATAAGTGTAAATGAAGATTTTTCAGGTTGGGATGGATAAGTACAGGGTGAAATAAGTGGAACAAGCCACTGTTTCTCTTGCAGTTCTGCTCCTCCCCTGCATCAGCTGAAGAGAGATCTCCAACTTTCCAGAGTAGATTTTGAGGATAAGAAGGGAGCATTAAGGTGGAGTGAGGAATCACCGTCTTTCTTCATTCTTCTATAGCCATTCAATTGATGGACAAGATTAATTGGATCCTCTCCCAGTTGCCCTCACTCCACAAGTTTCCACATCATAAGCTGCTGAGATCCTACAAAACTCTATTTTCCACTTGCACTAAACATTTACACTGCATATCTGCAAACTATAGATCAAGTTTTCCATAATTGACACTTCGCACATTGATCTCTTCTTAACCTCATACTGATGATACCAACATGATAAATTTCCTGTTCAAGGCTCTTCTTTGAAGACAAAAGTAAGCAAACTGTGTGTATAGTTAGTGTCATGCCATGATCACACCCTTGGCTGGCATAAAACAAATTTGTTAAAAGGGCTAGGTTTGAGGCATGGGAAATCTTCACTTTGAGACCTCAGTTGTGAACATACCAACTGGTCTTCACCAAAGTACAATCTTTCTCAGTCTTAGTCCATTCTTCCATAATGTAGTGGTGATAAAACTAGCCTATTTCATATCCTCCAACATTTCATAGATAGAAATTGGGACATAAGTGGCCAGGAAAAAAAATCAGTGTGCAGCCCAGATAGTGAAAGCTGTTAACAGGGAAGAACACACAAGTTGGGAGAGGCTGAGCAGCAGTCTGCTTTTGCCTGAGCCAACTGGAAAGATTCCACCACTTCCTCTCCTCTTCCCTTGTTGAATTGAGTATAAACTGCTTTTGCTCCTTGAACTCAGTTTGCAACCCCTAGAAGTTTCATGTGGGTACAAATTGGCATTTAAATATTATTTCAGGCTAGGGATGTAAATCTTCATAAATTTTCTTCTCACAAAAAAGAACAGATCCGTTTACCATTTACTATCAGTTTACCAACAAGAAGAAATCAGTTTACCATTTTCTTATTCACTGAGGGAATGTTATCAAAAACTGTGCAGGTTCAAATACTACTTCTAATCTGGATTTATTCTGTGCAGAATAAAGTATACATGGAGAGGTTTTTTTTCACAGAAAATACAATTTTCTGCTCAAAAACAGAGTATATTTATTCATGTATTTATTTTGCACCATACAAGGCCAAAATTATGAAATTCTTTGCCATCTGGGATTCTCTTTGTCAGGGTTTCCAGACAATCAAGAAGCTAATTTTCCAGCATTTTCCAAATATTTACAAATATTTTTTCTTTTCCCTATTTCAGACTTTCTTGAATAGCTATTCCCCAAACCCTTCCTAGTCCTAAACATGTTTCAGACTAGAAAAAGAATATTTAAGAAAGAGGAAGTAACAACATCTTCACTTTCCATTTCTTTTAAAAATAATATTTGCATTGTGGGTTGTCTTTAAATAGCAAACTGTGCCCTGAGGCTTCTGAGAGTGCTATATGGCAGGGAGATTTTTTAAGATGGTGGGGAGGCTGGGAGTTGTTAGAGTGTCAGGGAGCTGCATCGTGGCCTTGGGGCTCCTTGTGGCCTGCAGACTGTTGCTTGCCCATCATTTTGTTAATGGGCACAGTTTCAGTGGCAAAATGGACATAATTCAGCTTGTATGAAGTTGGGAAGTTGTCTGTTTGGACAACCTCACACAATGGGAAAGCCAAAATGGAAGGAAGCTGCAAACAAAGAGTAGACTGTGAAGAAAAACAAGTGTTAAGTGAGAGAGTCCAGTTAAGCAAGTGGTGCTTTTTACATGTATCTCCATGAAGAAAAAGGTGTCAGCTATGCCAGGTTGGTATTACAGCACAAAATCCCAAGTCACAGAAGTGATGAATGGGAAAGGTTTTGAGAGAGAGTCTGTAAGCACACAGTGTAGCAGCCTTGTTGGAGTTAAACAGGGCTAAAGCCTGCTTGGGAAAAAAAACCCTGGGAACCCAAAGAATCCTTTGGTCTCTTTGATGGAAAATAGGAAGTAGATCCTTCAACAGTCCTGGTATGCCAGGCACAGCTGTCTGCTATCCCACCTTCTCAGCTGCTTTTAAAATGTCTTCTGTTTTCCTCTTCTCTCACTTTCTCCCATATCTTCAGGTTACTTCAGTTGTTGCAAACCAAGTCCAAGGTGGAAAAGGAGTTTGTATTCAAATAATGGGGGAAAGGGGATGAGGAGGCAGAATGAGTCCCCAATAGGCTTAGGCAAAAGCACGTTCTAGCATGTGTGTGTTCTTCCTCATTAACAGCTATTGCCATTTTGGCCACACTCTAATGTTGCTTGACCACATGTGTCCCAGCTTTTATCTGTGAAAAGTCAGAGGATATGAGTAGGCTTATATTTTCCATAACCTACATTATGGGTGAAGGATCTTGCCCTTCCTAGTAGGTTTGTTTGTTTGTTTGTTCTTCCCTTTTCTCAGGTATTCCTAAACTCAGAACATAAATTCAGGAATTTCTCTGCATAAAACAGTAGATTTGCTATCTGTTCCTCATTAATAAGCTTTGTCTTCCTGTTGCCTAGCCCCACCTTTTTGACCACGTTCTAGTTTTGTTCAGCCACATGTCTCCCAGTTTTCATCAGGGAAGCACTGGAGGATATGAAGAAGTTGTCTTATGTTGCATTGACCTGTTTGTCCACCTAGTTCCTTATTATCTCTTACACCTGACAGCAACTCTTGAGAGTATCAGATAGAAATGGACAAAGTTGTCAATTTCCGTTTCAGTCAGTTTCTCATTTTTTCAAATTCAAGTTCTTTTCATTCCATTTCTGTGTTAGTCTGAAAATTTTAAAAAAACCTGCACACACAAAGAACCATTTATACTTTCATGCCCATTGCTCTTAATATGCACATTTTTCTATTGAGTCTTGCCTAATTTATGCATTTCTCTGAGTGACTAAGTGTTGCAAAATTTAGGACAGTATACAAACTCAATTTTCATTTGCATATATTGACTTGGAATGAAATGGTTAAGTTAGCTTTAAATGGTTAAATGAATACCTTGATTTCCCATCTCTCATCCAGGTAGTTTTTTTCCCTTGCTACTTGCTAAGTGATGTTTATAGCTGGGATGCTGGACACTGAATCCAAAATTTTGAGGATGTGAAATATGCACCATATATACTGTACCAGTATTTCCTCTACCTGTCACTTTCCCAAACAGAAGACAGCATTCACAGGCTGATTTGAATCGATCAGCAATCCAGTAGCAGCAGGCTTCTAGTTAATGGATTTTATTTTGTGGCATTTACACAACCCCAAAAAAACATGTCAGGCTCTGCTATAGCAAGTGTTGTTAGGCTCCATTTCCTTTGATATTGGCCATGATAGCTGAGGCTGACAGAAGTAGGAATCTAGAAAGAATGTAGTTCTTTCACCTACAAAGGCAGCAAAAGCACGTCCTATAGGAATGCTAGTCACAGTATGCAATTCTTTCCATTTGAAGAAACAATTCTAGGAAGTTGTCTTTATCTTCATGCCTGTTTTAGTCTTCAGGCAACACCAGAAAGGCCAAAAGTGTGAAGTGAACTGGAATGATCACAAAAGAGCTTCCAGATTTGAAAGAATATATAATATTGAGTGAGGCACAATTCATATTTGACATTATCTATTTGAGCTGTCAGGTTCTGCAGGAAAGAACAGGCACCAAAGAGCTGAGTTTGGAGGAAAAGCAACTTTCATATATATCTTTTACTTTATAAATGTCAGAAGTTTCACAGAAGATTGCAGACTTTGTGCATTGCTAACAAAGCTGCAGATGTTTCAGCTAGGATGTTAATTGTTTTCTGCTCATCTCTGCCTACATTAAATATGATTCTTCAAACGAACAGTGGAATGTGATTATCTTCTGCCTCCAATTATTCTCTGCACTCTTGGGTTCCAAATGAGATGCTCAATAAGCATCCCAAGAGGCCACCCGAGCTATGTAATTAAGATAAGAATGTCAAAGCAAAGTCTTTTACTTCTTTGTTGTTTTACAGTGTTCCACCACATGTGGTGGAGGGGCCTTTTGGAGAGCAGTGGAATGCAGCACCAACAATGAATCTGACTGCCAGCACATTACAAAACCTGAACCAGCAAGAAGGTGCTACCTCCGCCCATGTGCCCAATGGAAAGCTGGCAACTGGAGTAAGGTAATGGCCCCAAAGTAATGGCCCCACTTGTCCATAGAAACCTGTTGGGTGAGCTTGGGCAAATCACACTTACTTAGCCTCAGAGGAAGGCAATGGAAGATCACCTCTGAACAAATCTTGCCAAGTAAGTCCCAGACAAGGTCACCTTAGAGTCACTATAAATTGGAAATGACCTGAAGGCACACAACCACAATAATAGTTCTTTGAGATTTTTCCTGACTTCCAGATTGATCAATTGAATTATTTGTTTGTGACTTTATTAGATTTATGTCTTTGGGAACCAAGTAGATCACATTCACTTTTGCTCTGATTCAAGGAGCTATATGCCTTGGCCAAAACCATGTATTAAAGAGACAGAGCATAACTGTACACTCACAAAAATATACAACACCACTTCATTAGTGAATTGCAATGCCAAATGTGTTTGTGCACCTGTGTGCGCATCACAGTGTGCATCCCTGCACCAGTGCTCATGGATATGCAATTACACTTCATGTATAACTCGGGTTATGCAACTTTGGCCCTTTTCACACGGGGAGGAAGAAACGGGGGAAACGCGCTGAAACGGAGCTTACCTGAAACCGGGTAAGCCCGTCGCCCCAACCCACTTCAGAGGTCGCGCTTCACCGTTTTATTACCCCCGTGTGGAAAGGGCCTTTGTGGTGCATACAGCTGTCCAGCTGCTTCCATAGGGAGCTTACACAGATGTAAGTCACCAACAAGATTCTGGCCAAAGACACAGTACTGCAAAATTCCTTTAAAACAGGGAAAATGATTTTGTGTTAGTTGAAACATTCCCTCAAGTTACTGAAGAATTTTGGCTCATCTGTAATTATACCCTAATATTCTTCATCACAATATTACCCCTTACCTTCATCTTTACAGACCAAGTTGATTGACATTTATAGCATTAAGGAAGAAAGTAGAAAGGAAGACTGAATCAAAATGCATTGTATGTTATTGTAAACCAAATTATGCAGCTAATTCTAATGCAAACGTCTTTCTGTAACAGCAACTACTATCATACAAGCTACTTTTTAAAATTTCATTTTCTTTATGCCTCTGTTCTTACAAGAGGGATATTCAGGAAAGTAACCATTTTCTTGATTAGCTAAACTGCTGATGTTTTTCTCATTTTCAGGTATTTCTTTTATTATTGTACTTTACAATTACAGATATTAGTATTTACATGCAGCTATCTAAAAGGAGTATCTAAGGATAGCAACACAAGTCTATTGAGGGAGAATAATCTCAAAGCAGTGGTAAAAATTTTGGATTTCTCAGAAGGTAGATGCTCCTAGGGAATCTAACATTTTGGACTACCCAAATCCCCCCGACAGTACATTCAGCTTGGGAAGGACTGCAACTGTGTCCATTTCCGCACTAGACTGTTATAGCGCTATTATTCCACTTGCAACATCTTATGGAATCCTGGGGTTTGCAGTTTTGGGAGGGGCCAGCCAGCCCTTCCAGAAACTACAAACCTCAGGATTCCATAGGATGTTGCAAGTGGAATAATAGCGCTATAACAGTCTAGTGCGGAAATGGCCTGTGTCATCATGTCTAAAATTTGTGCTTCTTTGGAACTTGTGCAGGGCTGATCTCTAGTAGTTCCTTTCACATGGAGTTATTCCCTTCTTCACTCCCTCCCTCCTCTGTAAACCCCAAATCTGCTACCTTCCTTCCTCCTCTGTCACATATCTACTGAGGCACATGCCTCCGGTGGACAGTAGGAAGGAGGACCAGGGAAGGAAAGAATTCTGTTGCTGGATTAATGTGTGAATGGGGGAGGGGTGGCTCTTCATTAACAGTTTGCCATTTTGCCTCTTCAATCTTCCAGGAAAATCATCACTCATTGGCATCTTTTTATGGAGGACTGGCATTGGTTGGGGGGCGGCTTTGGACAGCAAGAGAAATGAACAGCTGCATGAGAGAGGGGAGGCAATCCAGTGGTGGTGGTGCTTTTGGCTCTGCCAGGACTGAACTGGATGTTGGCCAGAAGGCTGGTGGTTCACCAAACTAGCAGTTGCACTTTTTCCAGGGTCACCAAGCAGTGATGAGAGAAGGTAGACATTGGCTGGAATTTTGAATGGTCTAGATTAGCATAACAATTCTGCATGCATAACTGTGCTACAGCTCAAAATTCATCAACCCCCAGACTTATTATAGGGCCACTGCAACCATGCCTCCCCCCCATTTTATGCCTGGAATACAGCTCGGAGAAATCAGAGAAGTGTCTAACTGCGTCCCCATAACCAGATGTGTAATGATTAAATCATCCACTGAGGTCTGCTGTGGTCCTCAGAGGTATCAGCAGTAATCATTCCACATCCGGCTATAGGGCCATAGCCAGATGCTTGGCTGATCTCCTCCAAGTCTCCACCAAGGACACAGTGGACATGCAGGAGGCTGCAGTGTGTTTACAGTTAAATCCAGAGAAAAGCTTCAGTGAGATTGGGGCGTATGCCAATCTTACATCAACTAGAAAAAGACAATACAATAATTAAGGTTAACATATGTCTGAGTATGCCACTAACAGGATGCCACCCACTGTCTGTCCATCCATGCAAACTGTTTTTCCAGTGCATCATTTCCACTGTGACTATTGCAGCAACAGCCTTATTCTTCCTACTGCCAGCCCCAATGTCTGTGTGTAGTTATGCTGGCAGAGTGCACAAAAAGAAATCCTCCTCATTTTGACACATTGGCCAGAAATCCATCTAGTTCATCTGAGAAAACAACACAGTCAGAGCTTGTTATTACTGTCCATCCTCAGAGGTGGAAATGACAAATCAAAAATCATAAGTAGTATAGAAATGTGAAAAAGCAGGAGCAATGTTACATTTTGAGTGCAACCAATAACATTTTGCATTTTTTTTAAAAGTTACTTTTGAGAGCATTTTAGGCATTTTGAGCTGGATTTTTAAAGTTTTATGTCTTTATCCTTTTATCAGTTTTCATGGCTCCACCCTCCCCCTTGCAAAAAGTAACAGAAAAGCAATGCATAATGCAACAAGTTTCATTTTTTTTTGAAGGAGGGAATTAATGGAAATAGTCTGAGGGACTTTCAAGAACTTGCATTTTTTTAAAAAGTAATTTTCCTGCTTCTGTCCATCCTATTCATGCACTAGCAGACACCCCTGTGTTACTATGCAAAATCCAGGCAGTAATACAAAAAGGAGGGCTGGTTTTGCCTTTACATCATGTAAAAACATCTGCCTGAGCTTTCCTGCTTTCCTTTTCTTTCCACATCACCTTTTCCTTTTGTGTTATGTCTTTTTAATTGTAAACTGAAGGTCAGGGACAGACTTGTCTTGTTTCTATTGATATGCAAGGCATTCTAAGAGTCTTTCTGACAACATAACAGGTTATAAATAAATAAGCATGCCAGCCAGTTGGACAGCCATTACGAGGAGCTGTCAAAGTCAGCACATGGTTGCAAGCAACAAGAGTAGACTGGAGGAACCTTTTTTGGTAGACTGAATGAACATGACACAGACACCACTTTTATCCTCCCTGAGACAAAGAACAACCCTCAGGTTGCATCTGATGCAGTAAAGTTAGTCTATGAAAGCTTACGCTACCAATTTCTCTCTCTCAGGCCGTTTCCACACGAGGCTGTTATAGCGCTATGATTCCACTTTCAACATCCTATGGAATTCTGGGGTTTGCAGTTTTGGGAGGAGTGCCATAATGGCCTCGTGTGGAAATGGCTTCAGTCTAAAAAGTGCTACAAGATCCCTTTGCAGACTAACATGGCTATGTCTTTGGTTTCAATTCTCAGTTTAGTCTACAAAATGGTGACTTTCCTAAGATCACTAGTACTCTCCATGGCCAAGCAGGTTTTTGGAGTGGAGTTTTCCAGATTCAAGTCCAAAACTTTTAGCCACTATACCATACTTGTTCTGTTGCCGTGTTGACCATAGATTCCTAACAAGAGCTCTTCAAAGCTATAGCCTTTCTGCTCTTCTTTCCGCAGTGCTCCTCATACTGTGGAGGTGGATTCAAGACCCGTGATGCTTATTGCCTTGATGTGCGTGACAACAGAATCCTGAGGCCATTTCATTGCCAGATAGTGGAACGCAAGCCACAGCTGAATATGAGCTGTAACGAAGAGCCCTGCTTCAAGTGGCGTGCAGAGCCCTGGAATGAGGTATGCAGCCCTCTAAGGCAAGCTATTAGACTGTGCAATTAATTGCCAATTACAGGCACAATTGTGACCCTCTCAAGGCATTATGGGTATTTGGTCTTGAAGCAGAGCATAGTTATTGTTGAATGAGACTTTGCAGCTCCTCTTGAGAATGCCAGAGTGTTTTTGCATGTAAAAGTGGCAAAGGTGTACAATCATCCATGAGTGTTCCCAGGCAGGTGTGGCAAAGTTGTGGCTCTCTGGATGATGTCAGATTACACATCCCGTAACCCCTCACCACTACTGGATAGGATGCATGGGTATTGCAACTATTTCTCTGTTGAGCTCTGTGGGTCATATTACAGCTAGATAAAGTTACTTTTTTTAGACAGAAACCTCCAGAATCTCCCAGGAAACAAGGTCACTGTGGCTTTTCAAATATTGATCTAGGTAGCAGTATAATCAGTGACATTCTAAAGGACCACAAATTAGAGATTCATACAAAGCGATTAACAGAGCAGTTATATTTGCCTTGATTAGGTTTTCATGGTTCTAAGAAGCTGAGTTAGTTGGTCCTTTGGTCAGATCAAGCATGCTAGTTCTTCTGCTCTTGATTGTGTATTGTATGATGTGCATTGCTATTCATACCGTCTTGCAGTGTCCTGTTTCATGTGGAGGAGGCATCCAACAAAGAGCTGTGCAGTGCGTAAGTGTAGAAGGATACCTAGCCACCAATGAGAGCATGTGTGAGCACAAGGCCAAGCCTCCAGATGTGCAGAAATGCAACCTGCAGGACTGCATGGAAAGCACAGGTGGACTGAACTCAACAGCAGAGAAGCCTCCTTTCAGAAATACAGAGAATTCTGCAACACAGGGTACGTCATGAATGTTCTGGTGTTGCTTTTTAAACTCATAGAATCATAGAATCATAGAAATGTAGAGTTGGAAGAGACCACACGGGCCATCCAGTCCAACCCCTGCCATGCAGGAACACCCTCAAAGCACTCCCAACAGATGGCCATCCAGCCTCTGCTTAAAAACCTCCAAAGAAGGAGACTCCACCACACTCCGAGGCAGCATATTCCACTGCCGGACAGCTCTGACTGTCAGGAAGTTCTTCCTGAGGTTCAGGTGGAATCTTCTTTCCTGCAGCTTGAATCCATTGCTCCTTGTCTTAGTCTCTGGAGCAGCAGAAAACAAGCCCACTCCCTCCTCTACATGCCATCCCTTCAAATATTTAAACATGGCTATCATGTCCCCTCTTAACCTTCTCTTCTGCAGACTAATCATACCCAGCTTCATAGGGCATGGCTTCCAGGCCTCTCACCATTTTGGTCACCCTCCTCTGGACTTGCTCCAGCTTGACCATGTCTTTCTTGAATTGGGGTGCCCAGAAGTGGACACAGTATTCAAGATGAGGCCTAACCAAAGCAGAGTAGAGTGGTACCAGTACCTCCCTCGATCTAGACACCATAGGTGAATGACAAAGAAGCTTATCAGGAAACTGGCAGGACTGCATGACTGACATCAGTGTCCAATGCAGACCAGGCACTTTGCCAGCTCTATGCACTAATATAACAGCAGCCCTCTACTGGATATGAACATTACGAAAATGAACAATTCTAACCCCTGCATATATTAAGTGCAGTTATACCAATCTAGGGCCGTTTCCACACTAGCCTATTATAATGTGATGATTCCACTTTCAACATCCTCTGGAATCCTGGGGTTTGCAGTTTTGGGAGGGGCCAGGATTCCAGAGGATGTTGAAAGTGGAATCATCACACTATAACAGGCTAGTGCGGAAATGGCCTAGGATTGTAGCCCACATTTCTCAACATATTGTATATAGCTTAAATCCAGCTGATAGTCCCAAGTAAAGTAGACCCATTGGATAAATGGGATTTACATAGGGCAGGGATGGGCAACTGTGGGAAGGTAAAGGGCCACATTTGCCACTTAGGAAACCATGGAAGGTATGTGCACATGCCACTTTCAGCTCCACCCCCCAAAAAAATCCACTTCCCCTCAAGGCATTCTGAGGGAGTAGGGAGCATTTTCACCATGTTTCCAGCGCGCACACGCACACACACGCACACTGCTGGCCATTAGGGCCCAGAAGATGCCTTTTTTTAACTACAGGAAGTGAGTGGAAGAAGTCACTTTAGGTTTGCTACCTGTTTTAAAAAAGGCCTCTCCTTAACCTAATGTGACCTGGGGAGCCCAAAAGTGGTAAAAATGCTTTTGTGCCCCTTAGAAGTCATTTGGGAACAAAAAAAAAAAAAGCCTTTTACTAAATTTTACAAAAAAAATAATAATAATTGAACACTTAGCCTATGAAATGGTGACTTTCCTAAGGTTGCTAGCGTTCTCCATATCCAAGTATGTTTTTGGGGCCTGAGTTTTCCTGATTCCTGATTTTCCTGATTTCTGACAGAAGGGCTAACTTATTCAGCAGCTAATGTATTAGATTTACTTTTGTTAGATCTACTAGTTGAATTTGGTCTTTATCACAAAGTAAGTATTTAAAATGCTATTTGCTGAGATCTTTAGCTGAAGGCTGCTCACAAGACACAAAGAGGTACACGACCAGAAAGTTTGTTGCATCCTGATGTGAATACTCATCTGATGTACACACTCATCAAATCAGATCATTTCAGAAGAGTGAATTCCTCATGCATCCCTACACAGATGGACTGTCTATCCATTTCATTTCCCAAAAAAAATTTTTTAAACTGAGAGGAATGGATTCGATTGATACACAATACCAACAGGTGAAAAAAGGTTGCTGGCTCAGGCACTGGAAGTCAGACAGTGGAAAAATAGGCTACTTAAAGTAAAAAAAAATTAAAAATTATCTGCCTTCTTCACTTCTGCAGGAAAACTGCAGCTGCTAGCATTGCAACTGCCACAGGATTCCAACCAATATCGAGACAAGGTCAAACCTGATCTGAAATTAGAATGTCTTCAAATCACTGTAAAGTGGCAGTGGCATAGGTCTTAAGATCATTGTAAAATCTAACAGATAGTTACATCTCCAGAATGATGATGTTCATATTGACAACTGCAAAAACTGATAGAACATTTCACTATAAATTGAAAGAGACTCTTGAATCTGAATAATAAATGGCTGGGACAATGCGGACATGATTAGACTAGGAAATATAATCATCACCATCCAAAGAAAGAGTTCCATGAATAAAACCAGAATTAGGTATGTGCATAGATTCCTAGCTAAGGAATTTCAGACATCAATTGGATATGTATTGATATATGCAGCCTAGAGTGGATGTCAGCTGTTTGCAGACTGTATACATGCATAGTCTTCTGTCCACATTCTGGTACATTAGGTAGCACAAAAATGGGGACCATGATTCCACAGCAGACATGAAGCCATTATGTCATGGCTATGCTTCTTCTCCTGCTCAGACACCTGAACCCCACCTTAAAATCAAGTGGGGCCAGCCTCCTCCCACCAGTAAACTGCAGTGTGAGGAGCAGAAACAAGGACTCCTTCAGGGTCCAGTCTCAGTACACAAGAACACACTGGCAGGAGAGGACTGGACATACCATCCTTCAGCACCTTGCTTATCAGCACCACATAACTCCATCCCTCAATGTGGTTGGATGCATTTTAAGGTGGATTTACACAACATTTATAACTATGACAACAATACCATGATCATCATTTTGAATAGGAAACAGCGACAAGGTCATAAGTCTAATTTACGACATCATAATTAATGCCAGCTATAATTTTTACCCACATTTGAAATGAGTCAGAGTAAATGTGTACAAGGGAAAGAGGAAATAAAATTGTACAATCACTTTTTATAATAATATGTTAGTTTTTGTAAAAAGCAGATGTAGGTGTTTGGAATTCATGAACGATCCTTTTCTTTCATTCCTTCTTTTTATTTGTTTGAACCTTCTTAAACTGCTCTTTATCCTTATAGATACCATACTAGAGCAATATACAAACAGCATCAAGAAAATAAAAAAATACATCATAACAAAAACCAAGAAAAAGCAAATGTTTTGTGCTAGCATTTAAACCAATGTAGTGTTGGTTAGCAACTGCACCTCTTTGGGAAGGAGATTTTCCAGTTTGGGAATGTATCCTTTGTTGATACATACTGTTACTGAGATCCTTGGAGAAGAGCCTCCTCTCATGATTTTACATCATGGGCAGGGTAAGGTAAGAAGAGGTGCTCTTGCAAGTATTTGGGTCTTAAACCATTTAGAGCTGCACAAGTAAGCACTAGCATCTTAAATTGGGCTTGGAAGCAAATCAGTGCAGTCCTTTCAGAAGGAGTGCACTATGATTCTACCTGGCTATGCCATTTACATTCTGACTGCCACAGGTTGTTTTGGACTTACTGAAGCTTCTAGCCTCATCTACAATACATTGCAGCAGTGGATTCAAGAAGATACTAACGTATGAGCCTTTGGGTATGTTTGGTGTTGAGAAGATGGAGAAGAATCATGACAACTATCTTTATATATCTGAAGTATATACAATGGTATATACTTGTCCACTGTTGCTTCAGTGGGTAGAACTGAAAGCAACAAGTGGAAGTGGAAGTACCATAGCATTCAGTTAAACCTTAAGAGAAACTTCCTAATAGAAAGAGCTCTTGAACAGTGGAAACAATCTGCCTCAGGAGGTAGCAGGCTCTCCTTTGGTGAAGGTAATCAAGCAGAGGCTGGATGGCCATATTTCTGGGATGCTGTAGTTCAGGGGTTGTGAATCTGTTGTATATGACAACAATTCCCATTACCCCAGCAGTGCCCATAGTGCCTTGACTTGATAGGATTTGGGATCCAGCATTGGAAAAGTTATAGTTGCATAATTTGCGCTCTCAACAGAGGGCTGGATTGGATGACCCACCAAGGTCCCTTCCAACTCTCAAATGCAGTGATTCTGTAAATATATGGATCCCTCCATCCCTATAGAAAAGTTACTCAGTATGCTGAGCAGGCTTGCTCTTGATCTGTTTCATGTTTTCCTCTTCACTTTTCTTAAGCCATTGAATGCAGACCTGTCCTGACAAAGGTCCAGTAATTAAAGCTGGATAACTAACAGGTCATTTCTTTTCTTCTGACTCTGTGACAGCTTTACTGTCTTATCCTACTTCTGTCAGCACCAAACCTTATTAACTTTTATTATATTTGTGTTTCCCTAAGATTTACCTTGCAGCAAGGACAGGCTGTCAACAAACTTCTGCAAGAAAGTGAAGGACGTTGGCAAATGCTCCATGCCTTCAGTGTGGAAGCAATGCTGCTCCACCTGCAAGAGACCTTGGGCTGCTAGCAAAATGGAGCCCCAGAATCTACCAAGCCCAAAACCATGATGTGACTGAGAACCAAGAGTGCCAGGGCAGAATTCAAAACTAAGGAATATAAGTGTTATTGAGCATTACTGCCTCTCCTGCTATGATCTCGGGAACTATACTATAGTGGCTTTAAACTATTCCAAATCCAGGATTAGTCTTAGCTCACATTTGAAACAGTGGACTCACTTTTTAAATATGTTCTATAGTATATATATTTTCCAGTTGTCACTATATCTATTTATCTGTTCTCTTTTGTGTCCTTCCTCCTTCTTTAAAAAAAAAAAAAAACAGTGGTGCTGTCTTTATGTCATGCTTTGTTCACTCTAACAACCTGCTTTGGATGCAACACAGACACCTTCAGCCTGATCCTGCAAGCAAGAACGACATATGGTGAGAACTATAGGAGTCTGTTATTCAGATACATATCTTGGTGAATATCGAAATGTTCCCTCCGGTCAGATTGGATATATCATTGAATGGGGATAAAAGAAGCACATGCCCAATTAAAGCCATTAGTTATCTACACAGAAGTTATCATCACCACCACCATATCACCATCTATTTGTGTGCCACTTTTCTTATAAGATTTTGCTCACAGCATCTTACAACATATCAAAAGGTAACAGTGCAAAAAGGTAGTACTAGAAACAGTTATCAATAAACATAGTGGCAGCCAATAAATATCACTCAATCCATACACACAATAGAAATAAACCAGAAGTTTAAGACTAAAGAGGGGGGAGACTAAGTCTAACACAGAAATAAGAACATATGACATAAACAGAAGTCTATTCAATAAAGACATCAACGTCAACTTCTTCTCTATCCATAACGTTCATGAACTGATGGACAGCCAACCACCCCTTTAGAATCATAGAATCATAAAACTGGAAGAGATCACAGCCATTGAGTCCAATCTCTTACCATGCAGTAATACAGTATCAACACATTCTTGACAGATGTCCCTCCAACCTCTGTTTAAAAACTTCCAAAGAAAGAAACTCCACCACATGCTCCTGAGGCAGAGGATTCCACTTTCAAACTGCTCTTACCATCAGGAAGTTCTTTCTAATGTTTAGATGGAATCTCTTTTCCTGAAGTGTGAAGCCGTTGCCCTGTGCCCTAGTCTCCAGAGTAGAAGAAAACAGACTTGCTCCCTCCTTCATATGACATCCCTGCAAATATTTAAACATAGCTATCTTGTTGCCTCTTCACCTTCTCTTCTCCAGGCTAAACATACCAAGCTCCCTAAGCCACTTCTCATAGGGCATGGTTTCTAAGCCTGCTATCATTTTGGTTGTCCTCCTCTGGATACATTCTAGTTTGTCAATATCTTACCTGAACTGTGTTGCCAAGAACTGGGTACAGTAGTCTAGATGGGATCTGACCAAAGCAGAATAGAGTGCTACTGTTACTTCCCTTGGCCTAGCCACTATATCTCTATTAATGCAGTCCAGAATCTCATTGACTTTTTTGGCTGCTACATCACACTGTTGACTCATGTTCAGCTTGTGGTCTACTGAGACTCCTAGATCCCTTTCCCATGTGCTATGGTCAAGCCAGGTGTCATCCCCTTGTTTCAGCCTTCTTCCCAGCTCTTAGCCTATGTCTCCTCTCTCAGTTTCTTCCCCCATATCACCTGGATTAGAACACTTGGATCAAACATTTTGAATTTTTTGTCTGTGAGACTGTGATAATTTTCATTATGAAATATTTTGCTGAACTAAATTATATATTCTTCAGAGACTAGGACAAAGAACAATGGATTCAAACTGCAGGAAAAGAGATTCCACTTAAACCTGAGGAACAACTACCTGATAGTCAGAGCTGTTTGGCAGTGGAATATGCTGCCTCGGAGTGTGGTGGAGTCTCCTTCTTTGGAGGTTTTTAAGCAAAGGCTGGATGGCCATCTGTTGGGAGTGCTTTGATGTGAGTTCCTGCATGGCAGGGGGTTGGACTGGCTGGCCTCTGTGGACTCTTCCAACTCTATGATTCTATGACTCTATGACAGTATATTTTTTTATAAACAACACTGATCTTGGGTAGAAGTCTATCAAAGATTAGTTGGTACAATAACCTATAACATGGTTTATATAAATATCATCTGAATTTTATCCAGCTATCTTTGTCTTCTACCTTGAACCATCCAGCATAGTCACACTGAAGCAATATAAGCTTCAAAGTGTACCCCATTTTTCACTTTGCATCCATCACCCAGCAGCAACAGTCCAAGGCTACAGGCAAAGAACTATTATCACCATGTTACCCAGGTCACTATAGCTGGAGACTGAATCTGAGACACTGGCGTGCAAACTGTGTGGTCTGTTACTGACTTATAACTTCTTTCCACATTCTAGATGCCTGCATCTCATCCCGTTTGGCCTATATTTTATCACAAGATTATCTGCATTACAGCCAAACTGGATGGAATATAGGCCTGTGCTCAGATGTCATTTCTTTGTAAATGTCTATCAAAAGCCCTGAAAGGAAGATTCAGTTTTTGATGAAGATGGGTGGTGGAGTGGACAGGGTTAACCCAATAACAGTGACCCAATGACAGGGGACCTCCAGCTTTTTTCAGATTCCAGGTCCTATCAGCCCCAACCAGCATGGTCAATTATCCAGAATGTGGTTAATACTCCAACAGTCAGGTACGGAGGGGAACCATCTCAGATCTTCATCGTCTTGCCATCTTTGGTCCACAAATTATTTTAAAAATTGGAGTTATAATCATGCTCACCATTCACTTATGGATCCAATTATTTGTCTTGCTAATCCTGGAGTTTCCTAAGTTCAGTTCTGGGAGAAAGGCCAGGTGATGATGATGATGATTCCCTATGAAGAGATATGTCTCTAAGAGAACTTGGTAAAAGTCTTAAGGATCGCTGCATTAGCTAGAAGCCATTGGAAATGTACTATATGTATATGTATTGCCAGTACCCATCACGTTCTTGAGCAAATTGATGCGTATACGTCTAAGTGAACAGAGCATTTTTCTTTTCTGGTGCTTAATGTGGTACTGTTATACCATGGTGCTAAAACCTGCATGGCATCTAAACATTTTGGACATTGTGTGTAGATGTGTTTATGTGGGCTCTGAAATTATACTTAGCTTGGTGTTGCTGTGCAATACCCACTGTATTCCTTTCTTCAAATGGGATGTGATATGTTTTCCTAAATTGCTTCAATTTGTAAAATAACAGAGTTTTTTTATAGTTCCTCATGAGAATAAAAAGTATATCTGCTTCTTTGATGTTGGAAAGAGCTGTAATTGGATTTCTGCATGAAAGGAAGTTTTAGTGTATGACTGAGATCTGATGTGCATGAAAAAAACACCAGCCGGATGGTCACTTAGAAAGCCGTCATGTGAGAGGGGATTGCTGTTTCCACGTCCAAGCAGATGGACAGACTCAATTGCTCACAGCAATCCAGGATGAGGATGACGTGATTTGTGTCTTAGAGATATGGATCCATAACTAGTCCATATTCAGTAAGACTATACAAAAGCTCCCCCAAACCTACTTCAACAGCCAGAAGCTGAATCAGGCTGATCGGAGTGCAAGGGGAATGATAGCTCCAGCCCCCTCCAGCAAGCAAGGCTGTGGCAAACAGAAGCAGGACCCCTGCAGTTCCTTATTGCACCACCGATCATTGGCAGGAGGAGGTTGGGAACATCAGCTTCCTTGTGCTTGATTAGTAGCTGGACAGACCTCCCTTGCCCAATCCAGCTGCTGGCTTTTAAGATTTTGGGAGAGGGGTTGGGGCAGGGGATGTTACTTAGTTAAGTATACACAGCTAACTAGCTGATGTAGAATATTGGTGGATATTTCTGTAACACCCTACAGTTACACAAATGTAGTCTGCAAAGAATCCAGAATCTGTTAGGATCAAGCCAAGACTCAGGCCATTTCTGCACTAGACTGTTATAGTGCTATTATTCCACTTTCAACATCCTGTGGAATCCTGGGGTTTGCAGTTTAGGGAGGGGCCCAGAATTCCATAGAACGTTGAAAGTGGAATAATAGCACTATAACAGTCTAGTGTAGAAATGGCCTGAGTCTAGGCTTGATCATGCTCACCCTCTCGCCTTCTTTCTGCCTGGAGCCTCTGAGTGAGTTTGTGACAGAGAGAAGATTCAAAGTGTAAGCTGCTGTTAACAACTACATGGCCATTGAATTGAATTATGGGGATTATCTGCTTTGCCTGTTCATAGAAGGTTGGGGAAGGGAGGGTGATTTGGCTATAACGGGGGGAACTGGTAAGTAAGACAAAGGGCTTCATTAAGGAGCACTCTACCTTTCCCACATAGTTTGAATTCTGCTTTTTTGACCAGAATTCCATATACACTATTTAGGTACATAACTACTTTAGTTGCATAGCTAAGTAGCATCTCATGGCTGGACCCTCCCAGTGATATTTTAAATATTTATTTATTTTGCTGCTTCTCCCATGGATTGAGGTGAGGGACAATAGATTGGCATGTAACATATATAGTTAAAAACAGAACATCACTTAAAACAATAATTAAAAGGCATATCATCTTAAAAGAAAAAATAATACAAATACCTATAAACAGATAGTACATATTTAAAATTCATTGTTAAAATTCACAATTGAAAATCCTCAGGATAGGCATGCCAGGAGAGACTGGCCTTTAATGCTATTTTACACTCAGAGAGCATACTCAACTGCTGAATCTCTTCCGGCAGATCATTCCACAGTCTAGGGTCAGCTGAAGCAAATGTCCTCTGGGTGACTGTTGCCAGTCTAGTCCTGGCCAGTTGAAGTAAATGTCCCTCAGGGGACCTGAGTGTATGGAGTAGATTATACAGGAGAAGGCAATCTTGTAGGTAACCTGGACCCAAACCATGTAGGCTTTAAAGATAATAACCAACACTCTGTACTTTGTCAGGAAACTAATTGGCAGTCAATGGAGTGATTTTATTATTGGTGTGATATGATCACTGCTAGATAACTAATCTGACTGCCATGTTTTGAACCAATTCCAAACTTGGTACAGAGGTAGCCCAATGTACAGTGCATTGCAAAAGTCCAGCTTGGTGGTGACCAGCCCATGCACTACCATCTTTAGGTTCCCCCGCTTTAGGAAGGGGCACAGTTGGCATATCAGCAGAAGCTGATAGTAAAATTAGGGTGCAGCAACAGTCAGAAGCAGAATCCTTGTTGCAATTCCTCCTCTCAGCTGAGATTGCTGGCAGGAGGAGAGGTGGAAATATCTGCTGCATCCTGATCAATAAGAGAATAGAACCCCATCACTCTCAGTGGCTGCTGCCTAGTAAGTCCTAGGATTGGGAGACTTTTACAATCCCTGCTCTCTTGAATATGCAGGGACCATGAATACTAATCAATTATGCATGCATAACTCTAGGTAACTGTGATCATAAATGCTGGTCTATTATCTTTTGAGGACCTGTCTTGAGTCCACATTTTAGGAGAAAAGCAAGATAAAAATCAAGAAAAAGAGGGACAATTCTTTCTTGTAAGGAAAACATCTCTCTGCCTTCACTTTTGCATCTGACTGTGGACTAAAAAATTGTTGTTCCATCCAGGGGGAAAAGATCCCCTTTGCTGCGTGTGTGTGACTGTAAGGAGGTGCTGTGTCTTTCAAAGGGCTTCCCCCTTCCTTCCTTCCTTCCTTCCTTCCTTCCTTCCTTCCTTCAACAATTTTGAACTCTGCTCCAAGTGATAGTGAAGTGGTTTCATGACTGACCAGCCCATCCGTTCCCTGCACAATCTTGCTCTGTGAAGGACAGAAGTTGCTGCACTATGGCACAGAAGTCAGCTAACTATGAAAATCCATTTTCCAGTCTTAACAGGAAAAGCAACTTGGTTCAAGCCTGTGGAAAACAATTCACATCTAACAGCAGTTATCTTTCCATTACTGTAATGAAAGTATGTGTTTCTGGGCTGCCGCCTAAATCAAAAGCAGTGCAAAGGATGTCAAGCATTGTGACAAGAACAAAAGAAGATGAGCCATGTTGGATCAGACCAAAGGGCCTATCTAGTTCAGCATTCAGTTTCCATAGCATACAACCACTGTTCATGGGAAAGCATGAGCAAAGCTAGAGTGCATTAGAGTGCACTTTCCCATTCACGTTCACCAACAGATCCTCATTGCCTCTCATACTAGAAGTAATCTGCACCACACTTAACTAGAATCCATTGATTGTTTCTACCTTACCTAAAGTATCAAAAACCAGATTGACAAAATGTTGGTTTCTCTCAAAAGAACCGTGATACAGACATCCCTTAGTTAACAAACTCCTGACAAAGAAGTTCCTTATTACAAAGTCCTTTTATACTCACCAAGCCCTCCCCTCGCTTCCTCTTTATCCTTTGTCTAGCAGGAGGATTTTTTTAAAGCACCATCGGCGTGGGGTAGGAGTGGAGGAGGGCTGTAGAGATACAGACTGTGGGTAGGTGTTGGCTTACAGCAGCATGTCTGCAGCAAACACTGCAGGAAAACTTGAGCTGGGAAAGATTGGGATACTACACTAGCAATTTTACTGTAGCTGTGTGTGCCTCCTTAACAGTGGACAAGATAAACAGCAGCTGTCTCTAGAATCCCTTACTGAGCCTATGTGAGCAGCAAATAGAGAGAAAAGGGGAAAACAGAGGTGCCTCCCTCACCAGCTACCCACAACATTTTAAAGGAGCATAGGTTTATAAGTTTAACCAGAAAAATGGAAATTTCAAGAAAATGGAGGCTGATGAAAGAAGAAATCAGCCCTGGATGCATTTTGGAAGAAGCCTTCAAGTGATCTCTAGAAGTTTCAACATGTTCTTCTGTACATCTTCAACACATACCTGATCTTGTTTCATTTCACTGGCACATACTGTTTTGTGTAGAAAGTTTGCTGAAATATATTGAAGAGCTCTTTTTCTTTTCTTTTTTTTCTTTTTTTTATATTTTATATTTATTTTTTATTAACAGATTTTATGTAATAAAACAAGCATATCAATACTCCAAAGATGATAATAGTAGTAGTAGTAGTAGTAATAATAATAATAATAATAATAATAATAATAATAATAATGTATAATATATGATATACAAAGTATTGTTGTAACACAAAACAAGATGTCCATATATTTAACAATAAGAACTATTGACAGTTTGTTTGACAGGTTTTCGTTTCACATTTATCTTATATATAAAATAGTCTGATCTTTATCATAAATAGATAACTTCCTTTGGTTTATATGCTCAAATATACCAAGTCATTTAATTATTCACTCGAATTTCTTAAAGAATTTAACTATACAATGTCTTCTATTTAAATTTAAATTTAATCTGTAAAATTCTCTACCGCTAGGTTTCCCCATTTGTTTCTTAAATATTGTATTAAAGGGTCTCATGTTTTAAAAATAGTCCCAACAGTGTTCCCCTTACTAAGGCAATTAACTTATCGGTTACAGTCATATCGAAGAATTTAATTAACCAATCTTCTTCCTTAAGAATATCAGGTTGTTTCCAGTTCTTGGCATAGATAATTCTAGCAGCAGTGGTTATATAAAATAACAGTTTTCCATATATTTTTTTCAATTTTCTCATCTATCATACCCAACAAATATAATTGTGGTTCCATTTGTAGTTTTATACCCAGAATTTTCTCTGTCTCCAAATGGATTATTTTCCAATATCTTCTGGCCTTGGAACAATTCCACCACATATGGTAGAATGTTCCCTTTTCATCTTTGCATTTCCAGAATTTATTGTCAACATTTTTCTACATTCTTGCCAATTTATCAGGAGGTAAATACCATCTTAGATACATTTTATATATATTTTCTTTTGCATTTTGATTAGCAGTGTATCCTATACTCTTTTTCCAATTTTTTTCCCATTTTGCATATTCAATTGGGTGGCCTACATTTCGTTCTCACTGAATCATAGATTCTTTGATAATTTCCTCCTCCGTCTTCCATCTAAGAAGCAATTTGTATATTTTGGAAATCAATTTCAATTTATCTTCAAATATTATCCGGTCAAATTCCGTTCTTTCAGTTTGAAACCCATTCAAATTCTTCTCAATCTTCCATGTTTCTTTTAATTGCCTGCGAAGCAGCCAATGGCATTTTAATCCATCTTCACTGAGTTCATCCTGTGTTTTGTACTCCACTTCATCTCCATTTATCTTTGTCAGATCTTTAAATGTTATCCATCTTCCATAAAATATGTTTTCTTTTTTGTAAAAAGCTTCATGGGGTGAAAGCCACATAGGAGTTTTAGGATATAATCTCCTTCTGTATTTTTTCCAAATCTTCAATAGTGATTTTCTTATATATTGGTTATTGAATTCACTATATATTCTGTATTTATTGTATCCTAAGTAGGCACGCCACCCAAATGCCAGTCCTTCTCACTCCAACTTCAACAGCTTATCTTTATCCAGCTTAATCCATTCTTTCATCCATTCTAAACAGCAAGAGTGGTAGTAGAGCTGTAAATTTGGAAGCCCCAAGCCTCCCCTTTCTTTTATATCACACATCATTTTATACTTCACTCTGGGTTTTTTCCCTTCCCAGATAAAATGAAGGATATCTTTTCACCAATTATTGAACACACTTTCATTGATAATCACTTGGATTGTCTGGAATAAAAATAAAAATTTCAGGAGGATTGACATTTTGATTGTAGAAATTCGAACCAAAAAAGATAAATTCAGTTTTTCCCCATCTCTGAAGGTCATTTTTGGCCTCTTTCCAAATTTTTTCATAATTATTCTTAAATAAATCTGAGTTTTTCTTCATCAAATATATTCCCAACTATCTTACTTTTGTAGAGATTGCATATCCTGATTTTTTGGTCAATTCCTTCTCCTCTTCTTTATTTATATTCTTTATCAATAAATTTGTTTTCTCTTCATTTACTCTCAATCCAGAGATTTCTCCAAACTCTTTTAAAAAGTGTTTTCAGCTCTTCAATACTCTTAATCAGATCCTTTAGTATTATAGCTATGTCATCAGCAAAGGTTCTAATCTTATACTCCTCGCCTTTTACTTTGGTCCTTTTCGCACGTTACCCGTTCACGCGGCTGGGGGGGGCGTCTCGCACGAAAAGCCTCAGCAGGAACGCTGCCACTTCCCTGCTGCTTTAGTTCTGCAGCACTTCCTGGTCGCGCGAGCACCACGCAAGCGCCACGTGAACACCCCGCCCCTTCCTACCGCAGCGCAACCTGGGAATTGTAGGCTAGCGCTGAGGCAGGAAGCGCAACTGGGCTGGCTCCCAAGGCTCCGCAGGGCAGATAAGTGCACACAGGACCCAGGAGCATTGTGTGACCGCACACCGTTTTTGGCTTTAAGCCAAAAATAAAAAAATGTGTGCATGGTCTGCTTTAGGCTCTTGAGCGTTGTGTAAATGGGAGTGCGTTGTATGGACCGCTCCTCCCATTTACACGACGCTCAAGGGGCCCTTTCACTTTAGAAACAGCATGTGAAAAGGGACTTTGACTCCATGAATCTTATTCTTTGATTTAACATTTATAACCAGTGTTTCTATAGCTACTAAAAATAGTAAGGGGGAGATCGAGCATCTTTGTCAAGTGCCTCTAGTAATGTAGATTTTTTTACTCTTTTCACCATTTATCAGAATTTGAGCTATCTGGTTCTGGTAGATCGTTTTTTATACCTCTCATAAAATGGCATCCAACCTCCATTTTTGCTAAGACCTCAAACATAAAGTCCCAACTCAGGCTATCAAATGCTTTCTCAATGTCCAGAAATAACAATGCCATCTTTTTCCCTGGTTGTTTATCAAAGTATTCTATAATAGTAAAAATGTATCTCATGTTGTCTTTCAGCTGTCTATTAGGTAGAAAGTCTGCTTTTTCATCATTGATAATTTCCTTGAAGATTTTCTTCATCCTCAGCGCCATTATCAATGTATATATCTTATAGTCCACATTAAGTAATGAGATCAGTCTGTAGTTTTTAACCAGAAGGGGATCTCTGTCTTCTTTGGGGATCACAGTTATATAGGCTTCACTCCAGGATTTTGAAATTATTCCTTCAAAGATCGCATTCATTGTTTCCTGAAGTGGTAAAAGTAATTGGTCTTGCAATCCCTTGTAGTATGTTGCAGATAGTCCATCTGGTCCTGGGGCTTTCCCTTTCTTTGCTGACTTTATGGCTTCCACTATTTCTTTTATTGTAATAGGATGGTTGAGACTTGTTCTCTGTTCTGCTGTTAATTTCTTAACTTCTAATTTCTCCATATATCGTTACACATCTTTCAAATCCACCTTTTTACTTCAATACAAATTGGAGAAATATTTGATAAATGCCTTCTTGATTTCTCCTAAATCTGTATATATATTTTCACCAATCCTAATTTGTGTAATTGCTCTCCTTTTTCTTCTTCTTTAATCTGTAGGCCAGCCATTTCCCTGGCTTATTGGCCCACTCAAAAAAAATTTGTTTCAAATAGAGTAGTTTTTTACTTATCTCTGTTGTTAATTCATTGTCCAATTGTTTCTGTAAGACCTGTACTTCCTTCTGGATAGATTTGCTAGTAGGTTTGTGCTTTAGCTCATTTTCCTTAATCTTTATTTGATCATTTATCTTCTGAATTTTTTCATTTCTCTTTCTGTTTAAGATTGCATTTTGTTGTATAAAATAGCCCTTAATTACTGCTTTGTTGGTATCCCAAACATTACCGATATCAATTCCTTTATTTAAATTTTCAGCAAAGTATCTTTTTAAGATTTGTCTTACTCAATTAAGTATTTTTTCATCCTGCAATAATCTTTTGTTTAATCTCCAAGTAAATTCTCTTCTTCTGGATCTCAAATATAAGAGAACAGCATTGTGATCCGATAAATTCCTTGGAAGAGTTTCTATTTCTTTTATGTTATTAGATCACGTCTTGGAGATTAAGAACATATCAAGTCTTGATAATGATGAATGCCTATCTGAATAGAATGTAAAGTCTTTTGCCTTTCCATATAAATACCGCCAGGTATCCAACAACTGTAGGTTATCCATCATCTCCTTGAATGATCTAGGGAGTTTCCCTTGATTCTTCTTGATGATCTTATCTGATTTACAATCAATCAGGGGATCTATCACTCTGTCCCACTCTCCAAGGAGAATTATCCCATCACAATCCATTTCCATAATTTGTGCTTTTTATAAAATTTATCTTTCCCATTATGGGGGCCGTAGACTCTGACCAAGCGTATTATTGGTCTTGCCAGTTGATTTCAACCCCAACGTAATGTCCTTGTTCATCTTTAAAGATTTCTCGTGCTTCAATTCTATTATTCACATATATTGCAACTCCATTCTTCTCCTCCATTATTGCTGCAAATTCTTTTCCTAATTTATTATGTTGTAGCAGCTTTAGTCTCTCCTTCTTTATCCTTATCTCTTGCAAACAGATTACATCGAATTTATTCTTTTCCAAATAGTGAAATATCTTTCTTCTCTTTTCAAGCGTACTTATCCCTTTAATATTCCAGAATTTTTATATCTATTTCTCTTTTTATTGTTTACTTTTATGTTCTTTATTATATCTTTTTCTCAACCTTCTTCCCTTTTCCTTCCTTTCCCAATTCCAGATCTTCTGCCTCGTCAGCTTGTGCAATTTCCTCCAATCTTGTAGTGATTTCTTCTGTTGTTCCTTCCTCTGTGACTACTTCTTCTTCCTCCTCCTCTTCTTCTCCCACTTCTTCCTGGGTAACCTCTGCTTCTACCCAGCCACTTCCTGTTGTCTCTTTGTCTCTTTTTTTCCTTTTAAATTCTCTAAATTCTCCCTGAAAGGTTCCTTCAACTTTTTTCATAAACTCTTTTGCCTCCTGCATGGAATTAATAAAGATTATCTTATCCTTAAATCTAAATGAGAGGCCTTCTAATTTTCCCCTTCTATACAGGATTCCTTTTCTTCTTAAGTGGCTGGTCAAGAAATTGTATTCCCTCCTCTTTTGAAGTAGTCTTGCAGGTATATCCTTAAATATCCAAATTGTATCTTCTCCCAACTTAAAACTCTTCTCCATATTTCGTTGGATCAAATTATCTCTTGTTCTTTTCTTCAGAAATTCCACCACCACATCTCTAGGTACATTTCTTCCTTTTAGCATCGAAGAGCGAATCCTAAAAATCCTATTAATCTCAGCTTCCATTTGTTGTTTTGTCATATCCATATAATCAGCAAGTGGAGGTATAAGAGTATCATACAAATTCTCATTCTTATATTCTTTCAGACCTCTAATCTTCACACAGTTCTCACACAATTTAAATTCTAAAAGCACCTTCTCATCCAGATCTTTTTCCTTCTCTATCACAGATTCCTCCATTTTATCCTCCAGTCTTCTAACTTTGTTCTCCATAGTTTCAACTCTTTCTTTAACTGTTCTGAAAGCTTGTCCAATGATTTTCTCACATCTTTCAATTCTGTTTTAAAGTCTTTTTTTTAATATCTTCCCTTAATTCCTTCAATTCTTGGGTCATGTCTGACCTAATCCTTCTTATTTCTTCTAGGAGTGGATCTGTTTTCACTGCTAATTCCACTGACTGCTTTCTAATCTGTTTTGCCATCTTATCTGCGATTCCTTGTTTCCATCCAAAAAGACAGTTCAATATATCATCATATCTGATTATCAATATCTATATCTATATCTATATATATAAATCTATATATAATTAAGCCAAGTTATATATCAAAGTATCAATTATATATGTCAATTATATAATACAGCAACAAATGCCTTATATCTAATTGTATGTATGTGTATATTAATTTTTATTCAATCAATCTTTCTTAATGCATTAACTAATAATTTCAGTTCATTATTCAACTCCTTATTCAATTCATCAATTCTCTCACACAAAAGCTAATATTAATAATTATCATATTATCCAATCACAATCATTACTCAATTAACTAGTAACTTATATACCTGTTTGACTTTCTTGCAAAAATATAGAGGTTGTCACTTTTGATTTCCTGATTGTTCAATTTTTAGATTTTCTGTTTACCCAGAGTCCAGTATAAATATATTCAGGAAACAAGAGAGAAACAGTAATTAATTTTCCCTCTTCCCCCTTACTTCAACAGTCCATCCAATTTAACAACCACAAATTTATCTATATGGAGGAGGGGTAACTCTGAAATCAGAGCTGTTCAGTCAATGTCGTCACCTTCTTCCTTGTAGTCAAATTTCTTTTATTCCCAGTCTGTAAAATTAAATTATTTAGTCCCCTTCTCCCCTTCCACTTAAATCAGTCCTTTTTCAAAGGCTTCTTTCTGTCGCCATTTCAGACACTGTCCACTACACAGTCTGTCCTTCAGTTCAGCCCGTCAGTTCATTCAATCAGTTCAGTCCTTTCCAAAAAGAAAATGTCCTTTTTCTACTATTTCCAACTTCACAATTTGGGAGTGGTTAATTCAAAAGTCCAAAATTTACAATAATCCACAAACTGATCAGTCTCACGCCAACAGCCAGACAGATCCCGTCTTCTTCTCCGCCATCTGGCAGGACACAATTCTTCACAGACCAGAATTAGCCACAAACTGTCCCAAAACAAGTCTCTCTAAATCATAGTCTCTAAATCACAGTCCATAAATAAAAATTTCCTTCTTCTTTCCACCTTTATCAATTCGACACTTTAGTTATTATTATAAGCGTCCATTTTTAACATCTCAATAACGGTTTTTCTTCTCAGTTGCTCGGATCTCACAGTCACTACCACTCGGTTTCCGTCTTCTTCTCCAATGTCCCGACAGGACACACTCCACCATTAATCACCAATTCTTGCAAAGTAAAGCAGTCTTAATCTCAGTCCATTGGTGGAGGTAAATTCTTTCTTTTTCCTTTAGCAATTCCAAACCTTAAATATTATTAGTTTATTGTCCTCTTGGCTCCAACACTTTTAAATAGAGATAAAATAACAAAAAGGTGCCGGTTGTTTGTCACTATGGTCCCTAATTAGATTCAATCCTGAAGAAACATGTCTTACTGGTCTATAGATGTTTAATAAATACGGTAGTTGATTTTAAAGTGAAGTCTTTTTTCCTCCGATGATATTTTACTATCTGTTATGATCGCCTGTCTTCTATAAAATTTGGCAGTGGGGTTTTGCTGAAAAAACTTCAGCTCCAAACATGTGACAATGGCTACTCTGCTCTGTCGTCTTCTTCTCCACATCGACTCTTGCTGAGGCTCGAAGAAGGTAAACATGGTCCTCCGGAGCCCCCAAATTCACACCTCCTGTGCCAAGGGGGAAAATCCTGGTCCTGGATGACCAAAAAAATAAGCCCGAGGCCAACTCTGTCACACGTCGTGAGTAACTTCTCAGCTTGGACTCTGAGAAGTTCATCCTTACCCCGCCATTGCACTTTTTCTTTGCTTGTGAAGACACCTATCCATATTCTTTCCATGTTATTTTTGTTGGGAGTGGCAATCTTTGCATGCTTTAATTAACTGGCTAGTTAGTTTGCATGTCTATTCTAGGCATAGAAGGGACTGCCTAGAGTAAACTTCCTATTGTGTAGTCAACACCCACTTCTCCTTGCATGTTCTCTTCCTCTTCCCCTATTTCTTCTTCGGCTTCCCTGCAAGCATGTGATCTTCGATCCTTCAGCAAGCATGCTTTCTTATAAGCACGTGAGTTCTTATTTTCGTCTTACCTTTCCTCAAGAATTTGAACCTGTGTATACTGTGCACATTATGTGAGTAAATTCTTTTTACATATTTATAACCAAACTGTTTGTATTTATTTTGAGCTAGATTAAGTGTGTCTGGGGTAGAGATGATAAAGTGGGACTGGTAATTTATTCAACTTCTGCCTGTGCATTGCAAAATACTCTGCTGACTGGGAAACTTATTACTAAAAAATATCTCAATTCCTCAAAAAAGTTTTGCCACCAGTACCAATGTTTCTGTTAAATAATGCCAAGGAAGACATCTACTTTATTAATTGAGATATAGCTGTAGTACCTGGGTCTACTTGTTCCACTTCTTAGTCTCTCTGTAGAGCACAGCTGTGCCACTGGAAATGAAGAGGTAGCAAAAGGGAGGAACGCAGGACAGGGACACAAAAGAACAGAAAATTACTTCTTTTCATGCTCCACATTGCGGGCACCCCAGGAACCATTCAAATGCCACTTCTTATCTTACCACTCTGTCACGTTAACAAAGAGAAAAATATCTTTTTTGCCCTTTGCTGGCTTCTGAAAGGCGCATCGGCATAGCAACAAAATTTGCACTTGTGATTTTGGCTGTCAAAACAAGCTGTTCAAAGTACAACATATACATGCAGAGAGGATGGGAATGATGCAACAGCCTCTATGTAATGAGGCAGTCTGATCATCAGCATCTTAGTTGCTAGCCTGCGCTAATATAGCTTTGGTATTGGAAACAATTTAGGAGTGGGTTCAAAATTTAGGAATGCTAATCTGGTCTGAACTCCTAAATTGGCACTGTGTAGCAGAATCACAAGCACAGTTAGGCTCTGCTTACATAATGCAGCCCCTATACTGGATAGCAACATAGCGCAACAAACAAGCATTGGAAGCCAATGTTGTTGAGGTATGCAGACCCTCCTCACAATGTGCATTTGTCAGTGATGTAGACTCGAATCAACTGACTCAGTGATGTAGACTCGAATCAACTGACTCAGGCTGGCCAGAGACATTAAAAACAATAAAAAGGGTTTTTTTAAATATGTCCGCAGCAAAAGGAAAAAGAAGGAGACAGTAGGGTCGCTACGCAGAGAAGATGGCGAATTACTCACAGGGGGGAGAGAAAAGGCAGAGCTACTTAACACCTTCTTTGCCTCCGTATTTTCCCAGAAGGATACAAGCACTCAACCTGGCGGTAGGGGAGCAGGGGAGGAAGCAGAGGAAATGAGGCACTTAATAAGTAGAGAGGTGGTACAGGAATACCTGGCCGCATTGGATGAATTCAAGTCTCCAGGGCCAGATGAATTGCATCCTAGGATATTAAAAGAGCTGGCAGAGGTCATTTCGGAACCGCTTGCTATAATTTTTGAGAAATCTTGGAGGACAGGAGAAGTTCCAGCAGATTGGAAGAGAGCAAATGTTATCCCCATCTTCAAGAAGGGAAAAAAAGAGGACCCAAATAATTATCGCCCAGTCAGCCTGACATCGGTACCCGGAAAGATCCTGGAGCAGATCATTAAGCGTTCAGTTTCTAATCATTTAGAAAACAACGCAATAATCACGAGAAGTCAACATGGATTTCTCAAAAATAAGTCATGCCAGACTAATCTGATCTCTTTTTATGATAGAGTTACTAGCTTGATAGATGAAGGGAATGCTGTGGATGTAGCATATCTCGATTTCAGTAAGGCCTTTGACAAAGTTCCCCATGACATTCTTGCATCGAAGCTAGTAAAATGTGGGCTAGACAGGGCTACTGTTAATTGGATATGTAATTGGTTGACCGACCGAACCCAAAGGGTGATCACGGATGGCTGCTTTTCATCCTGGAGAGAAGTGACTAGTGGGGTGCCACAAGGTTCTGTCCTGGGCCCAGTGCTGTTCAATATTTTTATCAATGACTTAGATGAAGGAATAGAGGGCATGCTGATCAAATTTGCAGATGACACCAAATTGGGAGGGGTTGCTAATATGCCAGAGGACAGGATCAAAATTCAAAATGACCTGGATAGATTGGAGAGCTGGGCCAGGGCGAACAAAATGAAATTCAACAGAGAGAAATGTAAGGTCCTACACTTAGGCAGAAATAATGGAATACAGAAATATAGGATGGGGGACACGTGGCTGGATAGCAGTACGTGTGAAAGGGATCTAGGAGTCTTCATAGACCACAAGCTGAACATGAGTCAGCAGTGTGATGCGGCAGCCAAGAAAGCCAATGCAATTCTCGGCTGCATCAACAGGAGTATGGTGTCTAGATCGAGGGAGGTACTGGTACCACTCTACTCTGCTTTGGTTAGACCCCATCTTGAATACTGTGTCCAGTTCTGGGCACCCCAATTCAAGAAGGATATTGACAAGCTGGAGCAAGTCCAGAGGAGGGTGACCAAAATGGTGAGAGGCCTGGAAAACATGCCCTATGAGGATAGACTGAGAGAGCTGGGTATGTTTAGTCTGCAGAAAAGGAGGTTAAGAGGGGACATGATAGCCATGTTTAAATATTTGAAGGGATGCCATGTAGAGGAAGGAGGGGGCTTGTTTTCTGCTGCTCCAGAAACCAGGACAAGGAGCAATGGATTCAAGCTGCAGGAAAGGAGATTCCACCTGAACCTCAGGAAGAACTTCCTGACAGTCAGGGCTGTCCGGCAGTGGAATCTGCTGCCTCGGAGAGTAGTGGAGTCTCCTACCTTGGAGGTTTTTAAGCAGAGGCTTGATGGCCATCTGTCGGGAGTGCTTTGAGGGTGTTCCTGCATGACAGGGAGTTGGACTGGATGGCCCGTGTGGTCTCTTCCAACTCTACATTTCTATGATTCTATGATTCTATGATTCTATGACTCAGATTCAAGTTAGACTGAAGTTACTTCAGTGGACTCAACACAGCAATAAATGATGCACTGACTCGACTCAGGACTTGTATATTTTTAGTGACTGACTTGCTGCCCTTGGTTCAATAACATAACACATTCACCTAGAAACCTTACAACTTTGAATAACGCTTCCATCTATTTTTGCCTACTGGTCACATGACAATCTTTCACAAGCCTAAACAGCAGACAGGTAGGCAATGGGCTTGAGGCAGGGTTGAAGTCTGCCCAGCAGCCTGACCTGGCTGCGTATCGGAGGAACCTTCTGAAACTTTTCCTAAGAGCAGAAGACAAGACTTCCAGAGTACAGGATGCATTCCTCAGAGGGGAACAACAAATGTGTTGGGCAGTGGGATTGAGAAGGAAGAATAATTCATTCTAAAGCTTTTGAAGCTTCAGTAATGGGGAGTAAGAAGGATCCTATTCCCCACGTCAAGGAGCCATGGTGGCGCAGTGGTTAAATGCCAGTACTGCAAGCCACAAGGTTGTGAGTTTGATCCTGCCCAGCTCCAAGGTTGACTCAGCCTTCCATCCTTTCGCAGGTTGGTAAAATGAGTACCCAGCTTGTTGGGGGCATGTATAGAAATGTTTCGAAATACATGCTATTTGTAAGTTGTTCGCCGCCTCGATCCATATGGAGAGGCGGGATACAAATAAATAAAAAATAAATAAAAATAAAAATAAAAATAAAAAACTTCTGAAAAATCCTCCAAACTTTGGAAATGGGAAATAAGAAGGATTCTGTTCCCCACTTCCGAAGCTTCAGATTCTTTTATGCCCATTGGTACAAAAGCCTCCAACTTTGGGAAGCGGGAGTAAAAAGGATCCTATTCCCCACTTCTGAAGCTTCAGGTGGCAAGATCGCAAATGTGGATTCTGCTTAAATTGTTAAAACTGACTTTATTCAACTCTGTTCAGAAATTCTAGAATATAAGTTGGGGTGTATAGTTGGCTCTCAGACTTGAGACTTGACTTGAGATTTGACCTGAAAGTATCTTCAAGGACTTGAGACTTGACTTGAGACTTGGAGTAAAAGACTTAAATATATCACTGGCACTTGCACACTTGCCTCTGACCATCATTGAGCAACTGATTGCAACAGCTCTTCATCCATGATTCTACTTCCATTTCCAATAGCTGGATAAAACCATCATGCACTATTCTCAAAAACCACTCTGCATCCAGAATGCAACTTATTCTTGTTTATGCCACCATCAAGATGTTGGCCCCTACTGGTAACCTTGGTATCCCGGTTTGTATACCTGGACAAGTGCTTCCCCAACTTTGTGAGATATAGGAAGGTAGAAAGTAGGTAGTTCTAAGCATCCAATTGTTTCAGTAAAAAAACAACAAAGCATCCTGTGGCTAATACATTTATAATAGCATAGATTCTGTGAACTGCAGATGCTACAAGGTCAGTATTAAAAGCCACAAACCCTATTTGATGCTGGTGGAGTGTAAAGCTCTACAAGCAAACTTATTCTCCAGGTCCAGGAAGTTGAAGTTGAAGGCCAGATCTTTCTCCCAGGCTGCACAATGACAGCTGGTCAGCATTCATGTACCTCCTCACAGCCAATCAGTGGGTATTTTGTTCCGCATTGGAACTGCACCCAGGTGCTCTCTGGCTAGTTTTGTGCAGCTTGAGGAAAAGATGTTCCACAAGAAGATACTGGATACCTCCATGCACAATATTCAAGAAAGCGCTTACACAGGCATAACACCAGTGTACAATTCTGACTACAATGTACTGACATAAATGAAGAATTTTAGATACCTATTCCTATGGACAGGTTCTTGGAAGCACAAGTGAAGGTTGAAAGCGATTGTTTTGGAATCTCAAAGCAGGGTCTAAGAAAATTCAGAGGAGAAAATTAGTCTAGGAAGGAACAGAACAAAATAATTTTTAAAGTATTGTCTGAAACTCAAAAAGAGTGGTTTACAATGACTTACAAATACCATTGTAAGTCACATTTATGATCAGTGTAAACACTGGAATTTTCTACTGACCTTGCACAATGACCAAAAAAATCCCACTCCCCAAAAAAGCACCTGAGGTCCACTGGAGCTCTTGATGGATGAGGACGTCTTCGATAGCCAGAATGTGTCTCCACTGACCCCTGCCTTCCCCAAGTCACTATATGTCTGTGAAGGGGTTACTTTTGCAGCTGCAAGGGGGGTTTCAGTGAAGTGAGAGGCGTTGTAATGCAGTTTCACAGTTTTACTGCACCTCTAATGCAAAATCTTGGCCAATAATTGCTATTTTCAAAAAAAGGACAAAAGAGAAACCTAGATTTATTTGACACTGCCCACAAAACAAAAAACCAGTTCATGAAAAAGCTTGTTCTGTCAAAAAAAAAAAAAAAAAAAAAGGAAAGTTTTGATTAGGAAGCTGCAGAATCATCCAAAAGACATTCAAAATTACAAACCAGATATTTGTAAAGGGTCTGTGGAAGATTCAGCAACAGAGTGAATAAGCCATTGTAAAATTCGTGGGCACAAACATAACTGAATGTAAAAGGGAAGTTCCCTTCTCTCTATGAAAAGATATAAGTTTCAGTGTATGTCAGGGGGAAAAGCTTACATGAAAAAAATGAGAGAGTTGGAGAAGAACAGGACTGTCAAAGAGAGAAAACAAACAGAATGCAAAAGGACATCATAAGCAAAATCTAACAAAACAAGAACAGAGCAAAAAGTAAAATTCATTGGAAAAGATGAGGAAAAGTGAATACCTCTTCTAGGGTTTTTTTCTAGGTAACAGGTTTTTTTCATCCACTGTAAGCCTTAGGATCTTCCTGCTTTTGATTAGCCTTTTTTCTGTTACAATAAAGGATCAACATGGATGTTATGGGGAAGGCATATTCTCCATGATTAATCAGTTTTCCCTTCCACAATGGGATTTCTTCAAAGATACTGACTTCAGCAGTCAGATCTGCATATTAAGTCCTTGATTCTCTACTAATGACCAATCATAAAACAAATCATGCTAAATGCAAGGTATGTAGGCAAGTAAAATCACGTGTTATAACAAAATGTCTTCTTTCACCAGTGGAAAAGCTCTGCAAAACAAAAAAAGTAATAAATATACTATCTCATTTGAGCCTAAAATTCAGTTCTGTATTGTTAAATGGTGAATTAGTAAAGAAGGTGTATTTTAGTGCTTAGAAAGAGTATCCCTTTATCTTTCAACAAATAAACTTAGCCCAGATTTGTGTTATAGCAAGGGTTTTTGTGAATGACCTGTGATAATGTAATTATTACCAATATTTCCTGCATTAATTTTCTCAAATTTTACTACCTATAATCTCACCACCACCCCAATTTCATGCACAGTATAGTTAATTGTAAAATTAGACAAGACTTCATGCAAATGAGCCATCACTCACTAAAGTGTATTTTATAAATAAATATTATTAGTCTTTAAGGTGCTACAGGACACTGTGGGATATGGAAAGGTTGTTACCTTAAAAGGTGGGTGATTCAGAGATCGACCCACAGTGCCAGTGCCTCCATGGAACAGTAGGAAATTACTAGCTCAAAGAGAGGTCTGTGAGAGAGTGGTAACCTTACAGAATCTTTCCACCTATATATACCAAGACTAATGCAGGGACACCAATTGGAGATGAATATGTTTTACTGGGGAATATCTCAATCACACACAAGATTCAAGCAGTCTCACAACTACAAAAGACTAACTGAAGGAAAGGAAGGAAACATTGGATAGCAAAAATAGAGCTAAGTGGGTGACATTTACCTATCTTGCAGAGAAGAGAGGAAGCAATGTGACTCAGACTAAGGGTCTGAGGGTAGCACAAGAATGGGAATTGGAGCAGCAGAGTGAGGCCCTATGTCCAGGGTACTACAAGTTGCCAGACTGAGAGCCAGGCTTTAAATACCATTTCTGCACTAATGAGGAAGTGTTAATGGCTCTCTGGCAAAGCAAACAATGGGATCTGGAACAGGCTAATGGCCTTAGGATTAGGTGACAAAGCACTGGTGAGAATTGTGATAGCTCCTTAATGTCTGGGCAGGTGAAGAAGCAGAGGAGAATTTCAGCAGGTAGAGGGAACAGGTTGATGATGAACAGTTGCTCTGTTGAGGCAGTTTGGGGTGCTATTGTTTTTGAAGGTTGAGTCATTGAGGGGATTATCACAAGCTCATTAACACTGGAGCTTCCTGACTGATCCCTTGACTATGACATGGCCATGCCCTGAGGTTCCATCTGACCTACTTTTGCATATTTTTAGCCAGTGCCAGCATGGCTTTTCGGCCATAACAGTGTATGATTTATATTTTATGCCAATTAAACAATGCTTGCCAATTCTATCATGGAGTGAGGGTGTACAGCATGGTAAAACTCCATGTCCTAGTCTCTGGAGCAGCAGAAAACAGGCTTGCTCCATCCTCCATATGACATCCCTTCAAATGCTTAAACATAGCTATTATGTCATCTCTTACCCTTCTCTTCTCCAGGCTAAACATACCCAACTCTCTAAGTCATTCTTCATAGGGCATGGTTTCCAGGCCATTTGTTTAAATTCCTCTTTGGTGATATCACCCTTTTCCATTTCTTGTAGATGTAGATGTAGACATCTATCCTGGATTCTTTAGACATCTCCCATTTTTCCTCATCATTGAACTGTTTGAAATGGTCCCTTCAATGTTTCACTTTTAAGAAACTCCCACCCATCATGAATTCCCCTTTCTTTTAGTATTCCTGGCCATGGGCTGACTCCCAGTATTTCCCTCAGTTTATTGAAACCAGCTTAAAATCTAGAATGCGAGTCTGACTACACTTGGTTTCCCCTTTCTGCTTTATAAAAAACTCCAAGAGAACACAGTCATTTCCATCTAAGGATTCTCCTACTTCCATCCTATTAACTAGATCATCTCCCATGACTGGGAGAGGTCCACGATTATCTACAACCTACAGTGCCTTTGGTTGAGGCATTGTCTGGCTTGAGAGGTAGGTTTTTGGAGAGCAGCATCGGCAGAAGTAGCAGAATCTCAGCTATTCATTTTTGTTGTTTGAACAGTACAGCCCAGAAATGCCTCTTCCGCTCCTATTAATCAATAATCCCTGCTCTGCGCATAAAAATCAAGCCTGTCAGGGTAAAAAGAAATCCTTCCCACTATCTAGTTTTCTGGGGGCAGGAATTTCTCTCCTCCCCAACCAGTGTCAGAACATCTCACATCTGATCTCCTCTGAGACCCTCGACTTTCTTCCTTTTCCTTTTCCAGAGATATTGTGCCTCTCTGAGCTCTGAACAGCTCAGCCAGAGATTCTGTAAAATATACTGGGATAATTACTGCCAGAGCCTTCTGCACCACATGACCTTTTCTTCCCACAGTGAAAGGGAAGGAAGAAGAAGAGAAAGACCAACTAATAAGATAGGAATGAAACTGGTTCACGTCCCTATAGAACTTTGTCTGCTGCAAAAATTCAGCAGAACTTGAGAATTTGTTTTGTTTTGTTGCTTACAACTCCTGGAACCTCTCAGTTAGCATGGCGCCCTGATGGCTGAGAGATGCTGGAGTTGTTGAGAAAGAAAGGTGACTTTTTCAAGTACTGGAATTCAGTTTACAAAAATTGCATCCTTCAGAATAAGTGTTTCACAAACTACAACCAGGACAAAAAGTTTTACATTTTGAAAGCACTCCCTGAAGAGTGATGGCTTTGTGGCATGAAACAGCCAATGAGGTTTGACTTTTTATGAAAAACAGTTGGTGAGGCTTGCCTCTTTGTAAATACAGCTGCCAGACCCTGTACCTTTCTAAACCATTGCAGGAGATGAACAGTGGTTGGAATTTCGATTAGTTCAATGCGTGCAAAATCAATAGCATCTCTTGAGGGCGCTGTGCTTGCCTTGTGTAAGCTTGTTCAGGAGGCTGAATTTAAAAAAAGGAACAATTTGTGTTTCTCTCAGCAAGTTTTGATGTGGTAGTTTGTTTAGATGCAGCTGGAGATGTTGATCATTATTCAGCCCTGTTTTCCCATTGAGGACTGCTCATTCTTTATGCCCACCGCAGTGTGCAAGGTTAGGACAAATCCATTTGGACAGCACGTGGCTTGCCTATTTGAAAAGACCATTTGCTTTAAAGCAGGCATCTCAGGGGCACCACTATAACATTTCACTTTAGGGGCAAATGACAGGTGAACTGAAGCCCTGGTTGGCTCATTTTCAGTTGCAAAGCAGAGCTAGGCAGCATCTGTCCACAGATCTGCAGCTAGGAAAAGACAACTGTGGGTGGAAGGATGGACTCTAACATTGGAAGGGCAGGCAAGCAGACTTGAGTACCCCCAAAGCTAGGCTGGGGGGCTTAGTCCCCATGAAATGATTAGGTACCAGTGATTAGAAGAACCAAGAATCCTATGTAGTTGTGCCCTCTGAGGAATAGAAAGAGCAGAAAAGTTCTATTTTATACTTAATAGTGTGTTATATATTTTTCCCTTTCCTTGATATATTAATTTTATGCTTTAAACCATTTAAAAATATTACATCTATTTGCTGATATCCTGCATTGGCCACTTAGTTGTGAATGTGTTACTAAGTAATGTCTCTGGCCTAACTCCTAACCTCACTGAGTGAAGGAGATCTGTTCAGCTGCCAATTGGGGCACAAGGAAGATGGCATTTCCAGCCCCCTTCCCACGAAGTGCGCTCACAATGAGGAATTGTAACAGGGTCCTGCTTCTGATTGTTCCAGCCTCATCCATTGGAAGCAGGGAGAATATCATCCTCCTTGCATCCCAACTGGCTGCTGAACATACCTTTGCTCACGGCAGCTACTAGCTCTTAAGGTAGACTGGGGAAGGCATTTATGACTGTGCAAATAGTGTCACAATTGTGACTACCACAGACCATTTCTGCACTATACTGTTATAGTGCTATTACTCCACTTTCAACATGCTATGGAAGCCTGGGGTTTGCAGTTTAGGGAGGGGCATTTAGAATTCTCAGCCAGAGGCTCTTTAGCCTCAGGAAACTACAAACCCCAGAATTCCACAGGATGTTGAAAGTGGAACAATAGCACTATAACAGTGTAACGTGGAAAGGCCCACAGTGCTCCTGAACACAGAACAGTTATGGATCTGTAATTCTTAAGGTATGGATCCATACCTGCAATACAGAATGCCAGCCATTGTTCTGTCATCTTTTTTGAAGTAGTTATATTGTTAAATACTTAATTAGTGATATTATTATGGTTACTATTATTATATTCTGTATTATTACTCTTTTGTAAAAACATACACACAAGGATACAAAATTTGTAATGACTTGCCTGCTGGGAAATGAAGGTTTTCCAACACACTGCAAATCAGAGTGCTGAGCAATGGCAATGTTTTTCTGGACACAAGAGGCATTATAACAAGTACCTGCAACAGAACTCCAGAGAATCTCCAGCTGCCTGTTTTTCACATATCCTGTGGCTAGGAGTCCCCTCACCTTAAAAACCAGTTTTTGGGATTCATAGATGGTAGATCTACAGCCAGATGTTGTCCAGGTCCCTCCTGACCTTCCCTTGCTAGGAGACGACTGCAGCAGCATTCCTGGGCTTTTGAAAACTGCCTTCTGGGGATGAGAGGAGTGTTTCACTACTCCATTCTGCTTTGGTTAGACCTCTCCCAGAATATTGTGTCCAGTTCTAGGCACCACAATTCAAGAAGGATATTGACGATCTGGAATGTGTCCAAAGGAGGGTGACCAAAATGGAGAAGGCTCTGGAAACCATGCCCTATGAAGAGTGGCTTAGGGAGCTAGTTATACTTAGCCCAGTGAAAAGAAGATTAAGAGGTGACATGATAGCCATGTTTAAATATTTGAAGGGATGTCATATGTTTTCTCCTGCTCAAGAAACTAGGGCACGCACTTCAGGCTTCACACTTCAGTAAAAGAGATTCCATCTAAACATTAGGAAGAACTTCCTGATGGTAAGAGCAGTTCAATAGTGAAATATGCTGCCTTGGGGTTTGGTGGAGTCTCCTTCTTTGGAGTTCTTTAAACAGAGGCTGGATGGCCTCTGTTGGGAATACTTTGATGGTATATTCTTGCATGGTAGGGGACTGGACTTGGTGGCCCTTGTGGTCTCTTCCAGCTCTATGAGTCTATGAGGCATTGAATACCTCCTTCCTTAACCTTAAAAATAAAATAAAATTGTGCAAGCATATGTTACAAACAGGATTCCATTTGTGTTTGAATCTGTAAATAGGGAAGAGGTGTCCATCATTCCCACCTCACCATATGCAAATCTTATGGCCATGACCAGATCATTCGAACTGAATCAGGCACAAATATGAAAGTAAAGTGAGAACCATGACACTCCCTCCATGACAGTCCCACACTGACTTCCAATGAGAATTACAGAGGTTCTGAACTTTTGCTCTTAACTACACATGCTCAGAAAAACAATGGCAGTGGACTAGTCAATGCTGTACGTAGAAGGTGGTGAAGCAATAGGATGACAAGGCCGGATGGATAAATATCTGGTGGTGAAAGGGGCATGGGGAGAAGGAAACAATGTGGCAATGCTTCTGTTACTCTAGCAACTAGTAACTTCTGGTAAAATGGCTGCCAATGTAGGCTGCTGTACTCTCTGCTCTATTTAGGGAAGAAGAAAGGACCAAGAGCAAAGCAGCCTGAGAAAGATGCTTACCAGGGTTCAAGACTGGGGATTGGGCTGGATGTAGAGCTTGGTGGTATACAGCCAGTGTGGTGTAATGTTTGGAGCATTGCACTATCACTGTGGACCAGGGTCTGAATCTTGCTTGGGCATGGAAACTCACTGGGTGATTTTGAGCAAGTAGCACTTTCTCAGCCTGAGAGGAAAGCCATGGAACAATCTTCCCAGAAAACCCCCGCAATAGGTTTGCCTCAAAGTTCTCATATGTTGGAAACTACTTGAAAGCATACAACAACAATAGAGCCTGCGGATGATCAAAACTACGTGTGAGGAGATAATGCTTAAGAAGAATTATTCAAAGTTTCTGCCCCTGTTTCTAGGATGTGCCTTGGTCCTATATGATTAACTGGAGCCCAACAGAGGCAAAGTTAGAGCCCATTGATCAGGAAGCATCCCGACACAGCTATGCATGATTCTCCAGAGAAGGTAAGAGGGAATCTGCTGCATTTGCAAGAGATTTGATGTGCTCTGCCTACTAATTCCCACTGTGAACAAGAATAGCTCATGTCCCTATTCGCTCACTGTCACTTTCACTCTCTCTCTTTCTCACAATCATTACTGATAAAGGCTTCTAGGACAAATGGTATCTATACTATGCACTTTTCTATCTGGAGAGTAAACACTCTCTCCCACACCTACCTTACAGGTTTGAGTGTGTGTGTATGTACCAAGTCACCTGCTGACTTATGGCGACCACATGAACTTCATAGGGTTTTCTTAGGCAAGGAATGCTTAGAAGTTCTTTTGTCAATTCTTTTCTCTGAAATACAGCCTTTAGCACCTGATGTTTGTTGACAGTGTGTACAAAAATAAGAATATAGTTTCTCTTACCAAAAAGCAACCCCTCCAAGTAACTTTTCATTGTTCCTCCTGTCCTCCAAATCAAACCAAATAAAATAAGGAGCTGCTCCTCAAAGTAGCTTTCCCTCTCTCTGCACATGTAAATTCTATTTCAAAAACAAAATAAATCCCATTTCTTCTCCCCTTCTTCCAGGGAGGAGCTACAGCTGCACAGCTCATCCAATGAAGAGTGAAAGTAAAGCAGGGCCCTGTTCCCAAACAGCAGCCAAGTAGCCTATGCTAGTCCAAGTTGGCCTACCAAGACCAGGCACCAGTATATAAACACACCTCCTGCTGTTGCCCTTCTTAGTCCTGATGGGTCAGCTGGTTCCAGAAGAATCTGTGGACAGTGCCTGTCAACTGTTCCTTTGGTTTATTATTTCTTTACCAGCAAAGATATGTTGTCCCATGAAGATCCTGCTGATTTGTGTGTGTGTCTTTCTGGGGAAGGCCGGCCTGATGAGTTCTGAAAAGATTGACTGTAAGGAGGAAACTGACAGTCATTGCTCCACCCCATGGATTAGTCAGGGGTAAGGAGGCTGTGGTGGCTGAGGGTACAGTGACCCATTTCCTCTAACGCACCAACCTCCAATGGTGTAGTTAAGTCTTTGACTCCAAGTCTCTAGCTTCGAGTCTCAGGTTGAGTCTCGTGTCTTTGCAAGATACTTTCAAGTCAAGTCTCAAATGTGACAGGAAAAAAAAAATGGTGGTGTAGGGTCAATGGGCATACAAGGGTCTGCAGTTTATGAAGTGGGGGATAGGCTCCTTCTTACTCCTCCTTTCCAAAGCTGGAGGCTTCTGAGTCATTGGGCATAAAAGAGTCTGCAGTTCTGAATAGGATCCTTCCTTCCCATTTCTGAAGCTGGGGGGCTTTTCTGGAAGTGGGAGATAGGATCCTTCTTACTCCTCATTGTCAAGACACCCACTTACATCAAGACCAGGACTAGGGAGATCTCTTGGGCAGCCAGAGCTATGACAACAAAGGTCTGCTATATCTCCACCTTCTTCGAGAATGCAGTGCCCTGTTTCCACTCTGTCCCCTACTGGCTTACTCTCCCAGTTTATCTCCCGCTTCTGCTTCCCTAAATCTGTACACTTTCAGATATAGGGCAAAGCATGGGCTTATTTATCCAATGGCTGTGTGACTTGTGGTAGTGTGTACGACTGTTCAGAGCAAAGACACTCTACTTAGACAGCTCTTGTAAAAATATAAACAATTCTTTATGTAATAAACTGTCAGGATTAAAGGTAGTTGGTGACTTAAGTATTAGCAACCAGCATAACATGAGTAAATGTAAACTAGTCAACAGTTTCTTTTTCACTCTTGCACACATAGGCCCTTTCCACACAGGGGTATTAAAATGGTGTAGCGCGACCTCTGACGGAGGTCGTCTACAGTGTAAAATGGATTGGGGTGGATTACTTTAGTGTAATTCCACACCCCAATCCGTGCTAGGGCGACCAGAAGTGGCGGCGCCGCGTGCTTTTTAAAAACCACTTTTCATGATTTTTTTAAAAGGCACAGAGCGTGCAGCCGCGTGCAGCCCCGTCGCAGCGCCCAGTGTAGATTTGCAGGCACGAGCAAGGGTGCGCCTGCAGACCTACCAGGGGGCGGGCTTCCGGCTGGCGAGCTTCTCTGGTTGGTGGAGAGCCTCCGCCAGGTGTAAGTCGCCATTTTGGACGCCGCAGGATGCCGTAGGACGCCGACGAGTGTGGAGCAGTGAAAACGCGCTGCTCCATGCGGCGACGGACTTACCCAGTTGCAGGTAAGTCTTGTTTTCACCCGTTTCTTCCTCCGCATGTGGAAAGGGCCTATACTCTCTCAGATGGCTCTTTCACTCCCTCTCAGATCCAAGCACTCTCTGACTCTCTCTAGTTCTGTGTCAGTTAAATTTCAGTTATCTTTCTCCTCCATCTAGCTCCTCCCTCAGGCTATCCAGGGTACCATTTCAACAGCCAATCACTTTTTTAAATATTCTCAGTTGCTAAGGAGGCTTTGTTGCCAAGACACCCCCCCCCTTTCAGGGTTCATCACACTCATTACTGAAGCTTCAAAAGCTTTAGTAGGAAGGATCCTTCCTCCTCCAGCCCATTGCTTTAATACATTTGCTTTTCCCCTCTGAGAAACACACACTGCTCTCTGGGGGTCGGTATTGCCTTCTGTTCTTAGGAAAAGTTTCAGAAGGCTCCTCTAATATGCAGCAGGGACAAGCTGCTGAGCAAACCTCAACCCTGCCTCAAGCCTGTTGTCTGATGCGTTTGCTGTTCCCCCCTGAGCAAAGTGCTCATGCTTCGGGCTTGAGACAGAGCATCATGTGACCAATAGGCAAAAAGAGATGGAAGTGTTGTTCAAAGTCATAAGGTTTCTGAATGAATGTGTTACGTTACTGAACCAAGGGCAGGAAGTTAGTCACTAAAAATGTAGAAGTCACAAATCGAGTTGAGTCAGTGCATCATTTATTGTCCAAGTTGAGTCACTGAAGCAACTTGAGTCTGACTTGAGTCCAAGTCAATCAACTCAACATCACTGCCAGCCTATGCTGGTAGAGAAGAAAAGGGATGTTTTTCCCTTCTCAGCCTGTTTTTCTCTGAGACACTCCCACCCATCAAGCTGCTTTTGTCTCTTCTGGGTTCCGGACACATTTTAGTTGAACAGGAGACATTGGGAGGCATAAACAGAAGCCAGACAAGGAAAAAGGATAGACTCATAAGGAGACAGTTAAGCATTTCTTCATCATCTGCTTCTTTTCCATCTCAAAGTGTCCCTCCTCCAGAAGCACAGCCAGGTTTCAAGGCGACCTCGGTGAGTTGCCTTTTGGGAAATAATGAGGGATGGTACCCCAGCCACTCTACATCCACAACATTATCCTGGCCACTGCAATATTTTTATAGGAATATAAATTAGCCAAGGGTGTGCTTGAGGTGTATTAGCATCAATAAGGTATTAACATTTCCATGTGCTCTTTCGCTTCAGTTGTGTGTTAATGCATTGTATCTAGAGTTCTCAGATCTCAATTTTCTCTTCTCTGATCTACAGGGTGAGGAAAAAGAATCTCAGGGCAAAAGCACTGCCTCAAAAATGTGTGTTCATATAGTTTCCACCTTACTTAGACTTTCATTTTAATTGCATACTCTGTGCAGCTGTGGTGGATGCTTAATGACCTCACAAGGGGCTGCTTCTTGTTACAGCACTCATGTAACATCACTCGGGACCACCTCCAGTGATGAGAGGTCACTCCTCGCTCTCAGGTGCTGGCCTGGACTTTTCAATGCCTGGGATAGCTTTGACCTGGCAAAGCTAATTGCTGTCAGTCTGTGTACCTTTGCTTTGTCTAATAAAGTAGGAAAACACTTTTGTCTGTCTGTCTGTACAACCTGCCATTTCTCCCAGAAAGCAATCAGGAATTTGCATTTGTGTTTACTTTTAGCACATTCCCTGCTGCTTTAATGTGTGTGTGTATGTGCCTTTAAGTCACCTGTTATGGCAGCCTCATGAATTTCATAGAGTTTTCTTGGGCAAAGAAGTTGTATTAAAGCAGCCAGGTCCTCCCTATATTTCACAAGAAGGAACTGGCTGCCTTAAGACAACTTCTTAAATCTCATCTATTAAGCAATCAGTTGGGTCTCAATTCAATTCAATTGCTGTTTCCATTTACAGTAGGCCAACTAACTTTAGCAGGAAGTCAACACTTATGTAAATCCCATTGATTCAATGAGCCTACTCTAGTTGGGATTAGGGTCTTGTTATTTCAGGTGCCTCTCCACACTCCCTCACACTGGTAAAACTTCAAGAATTGTATTATTGGTAGTGATTCAAGTGACCAGATAGGAAAAGCAAGAGGGTTCTTACCCTTTTAACTTACCCAGGGGTAGCCTGTTGGCCAAGCGGCAAAATTCTCTGCCTAAGAAAGGAGCAGTTAGCTTTGCAGACAACAGGCACAGCTGAATCCCAAGGGAAGTCACTTCTGTATTGCTGATAGAATTGAAAAATGTTATTATCTACCTTTTATTGCCCTTTGTCCCTAGTCCTCACATGGCCAGGAAGAGGAATGGCCCCTGCCTGTGCTGAAATCCCTCAGTACCATCGTAACTGACAACAGAGTAACATCTGAGACCGAATGGAGGCTTGTGACTCTTAACAGTGTCACCCTTTTTTCTCCTGTATGATTTTTAACATCTTTGCCTAGTTACAAAAAAAAAAAGCCAGTGAAGCTTTGAAAGCTAGCATAATATATTTTATGCTTTGGAGTTGGCCCAATAAAGATAACGCTGCTTGCAGATTTTGGATTTTGTTGCATTTTACAGCTTTTTCAGTTTGTATAGAATAATGACTTTTTCCAGCATCAAGCAACCTGTCTTCATTTGCAGGAACTGTGGTGCCATCTATTTGTCAGGAAAAAAGTGAGAGGAAAACTATCTGAAACACACACCCAACATCTATTTTGTCCTTTGCCATTCTGATCATATTGAGTTCAGTGTCAGTGTGAAATAAAACAGTGCTATTTGTACTTCCCCAACTACACTTCTTAAGCTGGACCCAGTTTATCTGCAAATGGCTAACATGTTCATCTGGAGTCATCATCTTAAATGCAGCTCGGGGTCAGGTCTGCTCTGGGAAAAGTCTGCTGGGCTGATCACAGCTGTTCCTTACCAACACAGTGACACATCACTTTTAAATGACCTTGTAGAGAGATATCCTAAGAACCTGACTTTTGAACTTTGGGTATAAAGATATCAAATAAGACAAATGCACAGGTCTCAAGGGTTAAAGTCTGGTATTAGCTGGCTCCCAATAAACACAGTTGAATTAAATCAGCAGAAATTGATGATGTGTTGTGTAAATGTTACTGAAAATATGTGCACAATTAAGAAAATCCCCAACCTACTCAGAAGAACTGATTGTCAAGGCAGCTCATTTATTTTCTTTTATTCTTATCACTTCTAGAAATGAGAAGAATTTGAGGTTATCTTCTGGTCTTGATTCTCCTTCCTTTCTGCAGATAATATTGCATAAAATGTTTACTTTACAGATGGAAACCAATTTAACAGTCATTCCATTTCACCAGGAAGCCTCAATAATAATAACAAAGCATGTCTACACATGTCTACACAAATACACATGTCTAGTCAGAAGTCCCATTAATATCAATAGTTTTTACTCCCAAGTGCTTGTCAAGAGATACATGCTTTGCCTGATTGATCTGATCCTAGGGAAGAAGTAACAACTGTGTAGCCCACCAAATATTGTCAGACTGTAACTCCCAGCGTTCCTCACCACTGGCTAACTGTCTAGGACCACTAGAATTTGCAATCCAAAAAATACGCAGGGCTGCATGATACCTACCCCTGTCATACCAAGAAGACCTTTCACATCAGCTTTGCCTTTCCCCTCACGGATAAACTTAGCAAGGAGCTCTGCTCACTCCATATAGAAATGGATGAGAAATGAATGCTTGTAAGTTACCAGACCCAAAAGAAGAGACTATGCCTACGAGAAGGGGAAAAACAATAGTGTCTGTGGGAGGCAATCTGGGCTCTTGTAATAGAGCATTTGCTTGGAATTTAATCTGCTTTGTACCAGGAACTAAGCCATGGATCTCCATATGTCAAGTAGAGCACAGGCAGTTAAAGACCACATCAATTCCAAATATGTGGAAGTAGACTGATTGATTTCAGTGGAACATTCTTCCTTACAATGGAGATGTGGTCCATCACTTTAAAATAAACAGCATTCAAATCCTGAATTGAATTCATAAACTGATCTGGCAAATATCCAAGCACTGGTGTTAAAAGGAAATTCTTTATAAGGCTAGCTGCTTACGAATGCTTAGTGTTGTGTCATAAAAATGGAGCTATCATCAAGATTTTTGATTACTATAATTTTATTTGTTTTACCAACGGGATTCAGCAGAAGAATATTGATGTTTTAATATGGCTGTTTACTTGTTTTTAAACATTTTTATTATTTGTTTTTAATTCATGTACCTTAATTCATGTTGTGAGCTGTCTTTGATCCCATTTGGGAGAAACGCAGGATATAAATAAAACAAATAAGCAAATCACATCATCCACAGCGTGATTTTTTGTCATTTCAGTTCTGAAAGAGCCTAGCCAAAACTGAATAATCTGTTGTGCCAGTGAAAATCAGATCAAAGGCAAACCTCTCAAATAGTTCACCACCAGTTCAGAAAACCCTCCAAAAAGCAGCATGGTTCATAGGAGGATCAGAAAGCTGTGTGTTTGTACATGTGTGAAATAAATGGAAACCATATATCTGAAAAATGGCCTCTGTGCTGAGAGCTTTTATCTAAATTCTGTGTACGAATTTCTCCATTAGGCAGCCAACCAAGTTTCATGCAGCCACAATTTAATGTGTAAACCTTCCAAATATTTCCGTCATTGTATTATTTCCAGTTGACCTGTGGCCCACAGAAGACAAACTAGACCTTTATGTAAGAGGGCATTGTTCTCTATACAGAAAATGAAGCAGCAGGGCTCTGCCATGTTTTGTCCATACACTGGTACTTTGTGAGATAATTATCACAACCTGCCTTATAGAGACCTTTGTGTGTATCAAGGAACCCTTTTCATGCCTACATTTGTTGTACTTTATCCACTGCATATAACCTCAGGAGCATTGGTGGGTTGAGAAATGATAAAAGCTTCAAACAAATCAATAAAATATCAATGTAACTGTTTGAGAAAATGTTACCTATACACTGTTTTGAATACATTTTCCTTCATAGCTGCAGAGATGAACTGAAAGGGAGGAACAGATGTGAGTCTAGTCTAGTCAGTATCTGAGCATTTCAACAGAAGATCTATTTTTCATGACATCCTATCCTTTGTATTATTATGCTTTCTTTTTTCCAGCCGGCTATTGGATAATTTAGAAACTTGATCCTCCCTGGCATTAATTGGCTTCATATGCAGGAATTCAAAGGTGGCAAAAGACCTTGGTGTGCCATTTTCATCCCCAAGGGGGCCTGGCACATCTGAAGAAGGTCACGGAGTGAAAAAATGTGAGAAGGGGAGCCCCAAACACACTATTTGACAGTTTCATTGACAAACTCCAAGAACAAAATTGACATTGCAACAAGAGGTGACCTCTGACTGTCATTGTCTAATTTGGAGCCCAATATGAAACTTGCAGAAAACCAAGCTCAAGGATTGCATTAGGCTGATATTTGTTTAATTTCAATAATCTTTTTTTTTTTTAAGTTTTGTCCACTAGGTCAGAATGTTCAAGTTTTCTTGGTAATTAATAATAAGTGATTTTCTGTCTGTCTTGTATCCCTGTTTGACAGGGTGGGAGTGCTAGAATTTGAGAATTGCTCCTAAGGAGACTGTGGTCAAAAACAGCTGAGAATGGCTGCCCTACAACTCTGGGGAAAAACTGGATCTACTCCTTTAAGCGTCAATTAACTAAAATCTTTGGTTTCTGAAAGTCTGCCTTCTATTTTGTTTCCAGTCATTACCTGCCTCTTCTGAAAGAGGTCTTTGACTTTAAAAGTAGTCAGGATTTTTGCCCATGGATGTCAGGATATTAGGGCTTCAGTGAAAAAAAATGTTGTTTAGCTTTTCAACTTTCTGTTGAGTGGGAGAAGCCACAGCACTCCAGTCTCCCCATGGTTTTCCCCATCTCTGAGAAAAAACAAGGCACAGTCCTTCCATTTTTAACTGCCTGATCATGGATAAACTGATGTATTATTCTGGAAACACAAGCTCCCCTGCCCCACCTTGTAAGAAAGGCTGTTTCAGTGCTTCAGTGAATCTGTTTTTTTAGTCATCAATTTGCAATACACAAATTGATTTACTTTTGCCATGCTTTCAATTTAACAGTTGTCAGGTGAATGTTTTTGAAAAGAAAAAGGCTTTCACCAACACTATATAATAGTATTATATAATTGAGAAGTAAAATCCAAACAGTAAAACATATTCTGAGGTTTTAGTTGACCCAATGAAATAGTGGCTTACTGTTTCTATACATTAATTGTTTAAAATACTTTGTAATTAAAATACAATCAAAGGATATAATGCAAGTCTGACTGAATCACATCAATAAGACTTCAGGGAAAACCCATCAATATAACTATTCATGTTTATTCTCACACTATAGAGGCAAAAGAAGAAAAAAACTGAAAAGAGTCTATGCTGGGGTCCAGAAAGAAACTGCTCACACATCAAAACACTCAAAATGCAGAAGTAGGAAACAGAGCAGAATCAAAGACTGTAGGAAAATTTGGCCTTGGATCAAAAAATGAAACAGGAGAGCAACTGACTGAATTTTGCAACAGTTTGATCACTGCAAATGCATTCTTCAAGTAACCAAAGAGGTGACTGTATACATGAACATCACCTGTTAAACTATATAACCGGAAACAGAAGATGGAGAAGTTCCATTCTCTCTGCAAAAAACAAGACTAGAAACAGATTATGGCACAGACCATGAACTGCTAATATCAAAAACTAGAGTAAAGCTAATGAAGAACACTAAACCAGCCATCATGCCAAAATACCCAAAGAATATGCCCACAGAATTTAGAAACAATGTAAAAAATATTTACTGTACAGTCCTACTTGACTAGGAACCAGAAGGTCTCTGGACTGAAGCCAGGGACACTGTCAGAGAGAAATGCAAAAAGACACTATCTGCAGTTGAAAAGAAACAGTAATACTGGTGGATGAAAGATGAAACGCCTCAGTTAGTTGAGGGCAGATGAGAAGCAAAAGTCAAAGGGAATAGAAATGGAATCAGAACCCTACAATGCAACTGTTCAGTGACTTCTGTGCAGGGAGAAATGCTACTGTAATCAATGCAGGGAAACAGAAGGTGACAACAAAGAAGGAAGAGTAAGAGACCTCCTCTATGACATCCAATAAATCAAAAGGAAATTTAAACCAAGAGTGGGGATGGGATGCTCTACAACCAGCAGGGGAACACATTACATGACCAAGTCAAAATAAAAAGACAATGGAAACAATACACTGAAGAACTATATAAAAGAGATGAAAGAATGACAGATTCATTCAAGGAAGAACCATTTGAAGATGAACATACAATTTTCGAAAGTGAAGTGCAAGCTACACTCAGAGCACTTGCAGGAAATAAACCACCAGGAAGAGATGGCATACCAATAGAGCTGCTTCAATCTACAGAGAAAGAATCTAATTCTAACTCAAATCTATCAACAAATATGGAAAACAAAAGAATGGTCCAAAGATTGGAAATGCTCCCATGGAAACAAAGTGATGCTCAAAAGTCTACAACAACTTTTGCCACATGTGGAGTGAGAAATGTTCACTAGAGGAAGAGGCACTAGGGATCATATTGCAAACATACTTTGGATAATGAAGAAAGAAGAAGAAATCAGCCTATGTTTTATAGATTGTGGCAAAGCCTTTGATTGTGTAGATCATGAAAAACTATGGATGGCTCTTAAAGAAAGTAGTATGCCACAACATTTGATTATCCTAATGAATAACCTGTATTCAGGACAAGAGCCCACTGTCAGGACAGAACGTGGAGAAACAGAATAGTTTCCAATCAGCAAAGGAGTTGGGGAAGCTTGCCTTTTATCGCCCTGTCTGTTTAACTTATATGCTGGATGTATCATATGCAAGGCTGGATTAGACTTCAAGGAAGGAGGTGTGAAAACTGGAGGAAGGAACATCAACAACTAAGATATGTAGATGCCACCATACTACTAGCAGAAAATAGCAAAGACTTGGAAAGACTACTAAGGAAACTCAGGGAAGAATGTGCAAAGTTATATTTACTACTGAAACTCAAGAAAACAAAAATAATGATCATAGATCATCATACAACTTTAAAGCAGATAATGAAAACATGGGGGGGAGATTTCTTTTATTTTGGCTCAGTCATTAATCAAAATGGGGACTACAGTCAAGAACTAGAAGACTAAGACTTGGAAGGGCAGCTATGAAGAAACCCAGGTTAGATCCTGAAGTATAAAGATGTATCACTGAATTCTAAAGTTAAGATTGTCCACACCATCATATTTCCATTTTCTATATATAGTTGTAAACACTGGACAATGAAAAATGCTGATAGGAAGAAACCTAACTCATTTGAAATTTGGTACTGGAGAAGAGTTCCACAGATACCATAGTGTGCTAAAAAGACAAAGAAATGGGGCCTAGAGCAAATCAAACCTGAATTCTGCTTAGAAGCCAAGATGACAAAACTGAGACTGTTGTGCTTTGGACATATCATGAGAAGACATGACTCACTAGAAAAGACAATAATGCTTGGTAAGGTAGATGGCAGTTGGAAAAGAGGAAGACCATGTTACAGATGGATAGACTCAATCAAAGATAGATTAGTCTGCAAGACCTGGGCAGGGCTGTTGTTGATAGGATGAGTTGGAGGTTTCATTCTTTATAAGTTGAAGTCGACTTGATGGCAGTTAACAACAAATTATAATACTGAAATAAGTTTGGACCAGAAGGACATCAGGACAGATTAGACATTCACTGCCAAGTTTTCTGAGTCTCCAGTGGGATGCTGACATAAAATAGCCTTTGTTTGGTTATGTAAATTTTAAATCCTGTATGGTTTTGAAATTGTCCCAATATTCTCCCCTTACCACATCTGCTGAGTGGTGATTAGGCATAAAGCCTGCTTGATTGGGTTGAAAGTACTCTATGATGAATACAATTTTGTAGTGAACAAGATCAAAGATAGAAATAGGTCCTGATTTTTTAATGCTTTAGGGCCATATGTTGACATCAGCTGGGGCTCTTCCCTCCCCATTTAGGTACTTTAGATTCTCTCCAACTTGTAAAAATTTATCATAAAATAACTTTTTCAGATGAGGAATTAGTAAACATATAAATGCCCAGTAGATCTCTCCCGAGAAGCCATCTGTGCCTGGAGACTTTCCCATTTGCAATTTGTTAATTGCTGCCCTAGGATCTGCCTCTGAGACTGGCCAAATCAAGCCATCTTTTTGCTCTTGGTGAGACTTAAGAAAGCCTTCTGCCAATTCTGCCTTTTACAAAGTATAGGTATATTAATGAAGTTTGAATTTGATTTATTTCCAGAGATTTAATTTAGTTTCATTTAGTTTGTTTTTTTAAAATTCAGTTCACTTCTTTAGTTTAGTATCTTGGGACTGTCCAAAGTTTTACCTTGTTAATCTGTGTTAACAAGGAACCACTCTCTGCTCTTCTGACTTTCTCTTTTTAACAGGAACCTTCCTGAATAAATTCCTTTTAACAGCCTTCAGTGTGCTCCACAGAACCATATTTGAAATTCCTTGGTAAGCATTATCTATATAGATAGTATAATATATACTATTATATATATATAATAGTATATATTATACTATATAGAAAGTATAAACAATGAGACTGAAACTCAGCACTTCTGTCATTCTCACCATACTGGCACCAGTAAGTGCACTTAGAACATAAAATCACTTCCTCTATGTACTTTAAAAAATAACATGGCTCCATATTATTTTCTGGGTTTTCCCCACTGATATTTGGTATCTTATCCTTCCCATTTCCTTTTCCTTGTGTGTTTATTAGACTACACAGCTGTAGTCTTGTTTCTTTTCTTGATAATATAGCACAGAAAAAAACTGTGCTGCTCTCTATATGTAATCAACTCCAACCTCCAGCATCCCTAGACATCACAACCAACAGGGAGGAATGCTGAGAGCAGCAGTTCAAAAACATCTGGAGTGCCTTACAATTCCCACCCATGGAGACAGTATAAAAAGGTACAGCATAAACAAAAAAATTATGATTTTTTTTATGTGTATGTATGTATGTATGTGTGTGTGTGTGTATATATATATATTTGCAATCTGAATGTGAGAACGAAATTTACAAACTTAAAGAAACTGAAAAAAGATTTGGGCACTCTGATGTCTCTTGTGATGTCTCGAATGAAACAGAGTAATTAATTAGACCACTAAGCTTCAAGCAAGATATTGTTGAACTTTAGAAGGCATTTTCTTACAAATTTATTTTGAGAAGAGAGGAAAAATATTAGAGAGTTGCCACAGTGTTAGGTTAATCCTTGATTAAACATTTCATTGTTCCACTAGTTCCCTTAAAAGCAAGAGTGAAAACTATGTCACTCTCCAGAAGCTGCCAAGCTGCAGTTCCCAGCATTTCTCACCATTAGTTAAGGTGGCTTAGGATGCTGGGAGCTGCAGCTCAACAACATTTAGAGGACTGCACAATTTCCATCCATATTTCCATCCATATTTTGAAGCCTAATTCTAACATCTTCACAATCTTCCATTCAGATGCAAGCAAGACAACTTACAACTTATACAAAATGGCTCTCATCTTGACCTCTACTTAATTTGTGAATATACAAAACAGTACGGCTGGGCAAAAATCCCATTTCCAATACAGTGCAGTGCAAAAAGCACTGTCCAGCAGGCCTAACAATTGGAGTGGAAGAAGATACAGCTTAAATACTAGCCTAATGTGGAGAAGCAAGGTCTTGGTTAAAACTCTTCTTCAGCATTTCTGCAGCGCGAGCTCTTCAACTGCTGCAGCCTCTCCACCGTTTCAGCCACTGTGCGTTCACCGTGAACCTTGTTATCTCTGGTGCGGATATTAACTGTTCCACTTGCCTTCTCTTTTTCACCAACAACTAAAAAGCAGAACATAGACAAATCGGTTTTGAAAGAGCTTGTGTTACTTTTTAGTAACCAATAATACTATTCAAGAAGCAACACCTGAAATAATAATGCCAATCTATTAAGCATGAGGAACAAGGAACCTGTAGAATAACACGTAATGTTTTAGAGAAAATAATTAAATGAGGCTAGGAAGTTGGGAGAATGGTACGGAAGCTAAAAGATCTAAGAAGGTGTTTCATACAACTAAGGAAATGAGTACAGCTGAAGGAATGGAGAGTGAGAAATATGCTGACTGTGCAGGTAACTGTGCTGTACATTTAAAAGGATATCAGCAAATTGTTAAAGAGCCTGGATGGAATTCATTCAACTGGACTTATGCTTGTGAGAAATAAAAATAAGCAATTTCACAACACCTGAGCTCAGCAAGGGGCTGCCATGACATTACTATGTGGAGCAGCCAGTGAAGTGGCAGTTGTTCATCAGAACTGATGCACATCAGGCACTCCCAATGTGCACCAATCCTGATGTGCAATGGGCACTCCCAATGCATACCAGGACAATGGCTAAGGGCTGCCAATGTGCACTGGCAGAGCTTGATGTGCACCAGTGCACCAACTAGGGAGTGCTGATGTGCATCAGTAAGGTCTGACATGCATCAAGGCGGTCTTACCAGTGCCCTGACAGGCATCTTTGCAATTTGCTAGGAGGGTTCCATACTGCCCCTGCCATGTGGCTAAGTAACTGTAAAGTTACCCAATGCAGAATGTGATACGCAATTTTGTTAAATCTCACTATTTCAGTTCAGCACTGGAACCATCTCCTTTTTGAGACAGTAATCTTTCCAGGGTGTTTTCCAGGAACAGCTGGACAGCTGAGATCAGAGATACTTTGGGATCCTGTAGGCAATGAACTAAGTCACCCACATTCCCATTCTTTCTTGTCCTGTCTGCCCTTACTGTGAAGGCTACAATTTTGCCATTTGTCAGATTGCTTAAATCTCATTTAAAACAACGTATCGAAAGAAATCATTGAGGCAAAACATGCTCAGAATCACTGGCTGCAATAGCTATGTTATGGAAAAGATTTATTGTAAGGACCCCTATTTTCAAACTTTGTACCATAGCATTTAAAGCATGCATGACCTCCTTTGCACATTGTTTGCTGCTGAGAACATGAGTGCAAACAAAAAAATTCTAGGCCATGCCAAAGACAAGTGGCATAAACATGGTCTTCTTTGACATTCCCATTGTAACTAAGTGGCAAGAGGTAGCAGGGAAAAGGAGATCAGGCCTCTACTACAACCTAGATAAGAAAACTAGTGAAAACTAGATCAACACACCAGTCGTGTTTGGTGTTGCCCACATATTTGTTTTTTAATTGTTTAGGTAGAGATACCTGAATCCAAAAAAACAGAATGAAGAGTGTTCTAGATGTTTCTGATACCATCTAGCATTCAACATTTTTAGAGGGCGCAGCAAATTACTGAGAACAGGCATAGACAAATCAGAACCATTCAGTTCTGCCGCTGAAGGAGGCCTGGGGCCAATTTACTGGTTAACTTTTTTAACGGGAAAATAAGACCAACGATTTTCCCTGAGGATGGCACTGCACAGCTCAAATGAATAAAAGCACTTGCCCCCGGTAATGAAGCAGCACAGATAAGTTCCAGAGAGAATCATTTACTTACAGACTGGAAAGGTGCCAGCTAACAGAAAGCCTTATAAACAAGTATCTGGGACTTACATTCTCAAAAGAAAGCAAAAAAAAGTGTATTGCCCAAACGAAATCATCAAGAGTGACATTTTTACCTAAAATGAAGTTGTACTGTGCAAGCTGAGCATTTCTTATCTTCTTGTTTAGTGTGCAGCCAGGGTCCACATCAATATCCGCCATCAAGCCAACATCATGGAACTGCTGCTTTACCTTGAAGAACATCAATGTGACAGTTTTTAGGCTATGCTTCCCTGGAGAGAAAGATTTCTAGCTTCAACACAAAGTTTAAACTTCATCAAAACTAGACCTACAATTGTCATTCCACAGGAACATAATTTAATAAGCCACAGAGTTTGCAATTAAATTAGCATCTAGTCATTTGGCACTAGAAAGATAAGCACATTGAATATTTTTTTTCCTAGGTATCCAGATGAATGCAGGGATGAAGACATATGTATAACTCTGGGGTAGAAATATTTTCAAGAATGTGCCAAAGATTCACTATTCATTATTTGTTTAGAAACAAACACAAACACACACTGACTTTTACCAACTTGTACACTGCAAGTACATACAATGAAGGACAAATAAAGAGATTAACAAATGACAAAAAAAAGGTAGTACCACTTACTGCCTACACAAGTCCAGTGAGCAAGAAAGTTAGCATAGGGAGGCAATTGTGATTTCTAATGTGGCTAAATATAGATTGTGTCCTGAGTACTTTTGAATAGGGGGATATATTTTACATATATTAATAACAGTAATAATTACAACAGCATCATTTATGCTACAGTTAATTAACTCTTCTTTGTGACTGTTAGGGAGAAGCAATACCTAACTCTTTCAACAAGAGAAATATTTCACAAAAGTTTCATGTTTCTTGGATATCCAGTAGTACAAACTTCAGTTCTATTTGACTGAGGCCCACATCTAGGTCTAGGAAGATCTTTAATCTTTAATCTCCATCTTAGCAAACAAATTTTAGTGCCCCAGAGTCACATTTGTTGTAAAATTCACAGAACTAAAGCTTACAAAGTAGGCATTTTGCAATATTGTAGCCTCAATGGTTTTGAACAATGTGCTTGAGTTTCTATCCTCTGCCACGTATATGTTTTATTAATGGACAAAAAAATATCTAGGCAAAAATTGTCCCAATAAATGTACAGTATTTTATCACAATGATAGATCATTGTTCTAGTACAATGTAACTGTTGGTGTTGTTGTTGTTGTTGCTGCTGTTATGTGCCTTCAAGTTGTTTCCAACTTAAGGCAACCCTAAGATGAACCTATCACAAGGTTTTCTGGGGCTGACAGTGTGTGGCACAGCCAAGGCTATCCCGTGGGTTTCTACAGCCGAGCAGGGAATTGAACCGTGCTCAAACCACTACATCAAGCTCATTACATACAATGTAATACACTGGGACAAAAAGTGTCCCATGCTATTTTCATGGTTGAAATATGATGCAGAGAACTTGGTGACAGTGCTGTATGAGAAAACAAACCCTCCTCCTGTTTAAAGGTGGGAGGGCGTGTTTACTTCATTGTATCTAGGAAGCACAAACAAAAGGATGACATCATGACCTATAGACAGTTTATCATAGAGCAGCAAGAGACATCATTTGGGGATGCCCAGAGCCAAAGAAGAATGCAAACAAAGAAACAGCACTAGAAAACTTTGAACTATTCCTCAAGAAACCATTTTTTATCACATAAACTGTAAAACAAATAGAGAGGCAGCGTATTCAGGACAGGGAAGGAGAGGAATGCTACCAAATTGTGAACGTTCTTCAACATTGCTGAGCTGAAGGAATACATAGGACAATTTTATCCTGTGGAATATATTAGGATTTCCATGGGATCAGAAAATACTCCAGAAGTCATCCAGTGCAAGTTTTAAAATTCATCTGGATGAGGATTAAATAAGTATTTTGGCAAGCAAGCCAGAACATCTGTAAAACTATGATACTATATATCAGGTATGGAAAACATGTAGTCCTCCAGATGTTTTTGGATTTTGTCTTTTATGATACTGCAACCCTTGGGTATGAGGGCTAGGCTGATGAGAGCCATAATTTAAGATCTGGAGGGCCACACACTCCCCATGCCTGGTACACAACAACACTGCTGAGCTAATGCAGCAATCACTTTTTTGTACTGCTATCACTTTTTTTAAGCTCATCAAAAAGTATTACTAACATAAAGGTGAGGGGTTTTTTTTTAAACTGTCCAAAAGTTTCATTCACTGAAGGAGCCTTTGATCTTGTATCCCTCTAACACCAGACCCCATATATGCCACACAGACAACACAGAACACTTTGGAAACCAAGAAGAATTGCACAAGTCATTTGTATTGTGGTGTGTATGTGTGTGTGTTTTCTTCTTTTCAAACGAAAAAAGTCAAAACCTGCACTGGGCATGTGCAAGCCCTTGGGTGCATATTAGCGGAACCTTATGTCTTCACTTAAATGGGCTGAATTGACTTGCAGTCAGCACAGTGTTATACATCATTTAATTGCTGCTGTCTGGTTTCATTGGCTTTGCCTGAAAATTTTGAACTGAAGGTTTTTTTCTTTTTAAATCCCTACCTTCTGTGCATATTCATCACATGTCGGTCCAACTGGTACCACCATCACCTGCTGAGGAGATAACCAGAGTGGCCTTGTACAAAAAGAGAAGCAAAATAGAAGTATTAAAACATCATTATCATACCATGCGATGACACAAAGTGCATATTCCCTGTCTTTAAAGGTTTGGATATACCATCTAATTAGCCCTTGATTCCCATCACTTTATATGAGGTGATTAGAAAATGAAAATATGTGGTATGTGCACACAGATATATAGACGTATAATTTATCAAGAAATGTCTTACATTCCCTTACTCACATAAGACCCTTACATTCCTTAACTAGACCAGATCCTGGTTTCGTCTCCTAGTCAATAAAGTGAGAGATGCAAGCACTGTTTCCTGTTAAAAGTAAATACGGTTTAAACCATCAGAATGGAAGTGCTGAAGCCAACTGATGAGAAAAGGTGTGGGTGAAGGATGGAGTCCCACTATTTGTTCACAACATAATAGAAATGCTTTTAAAGCCAAAATAACTGTGTCTAAATTGGGACTTCAGATACTTTTCACACAAAGTGTATATCATGGTTTTTTAAAAAAAAATAAAAGCCCATTTTCTCAAAGATTCATTTCTATTTTCATTATTCCACTGGTCCCGTTTCAAGCAGAACAGCTAGTGTTTTATGTAAGATAAGAAACGTAGAGTCTGGGAAACCTGACAGCATGTAAATCATGTAAGTTAATCAAAAACAGAAGCTAAAGCTTTGAACTCCTCCTCATGGTCCTGCTGAAGTAACGGAGGGGAGGGTGGAGGGAACAAGCCCTGGCTAAGTGGGGATAGGGGGAAACTAGATTTGTTATTAGCATTGCTTTTTGTGATGTCAGAACACAACCTCTATGAAACTGAGCAAAACCAGAATGAAAACAGAGATTAAATACCATTTGCCACCATAGTTTTCTGTCAGGATAGCAATCATTCTCTCCACAGATCCCAAGATGGCACGATGTATAATCACAGGCCGTTTTTTGTCATTACCATCATGACTAAAAGATAAAATTTCATTATTAAAAAAAAAGCTAATAAAATAAAGAGTAAAGACTTGCTTTTAAGAAAATAAAAATAGGGATTAAAAATTTACTTTGAGCAAAATAAACCGTGCAGTGCACTTACCTCACATATGTGAGATTAAATCTAACTGGAAGCTGGAAATCCAACTGGATCGTAGCACATTGATGGTACCGCCCAATGGCATCTTTAATCTGAATGTCAATCTTTTTTTTGGCGGGGGGGAAGGGGAATGAAATGAGACTGATGTTACTACAATTCTCATGTTCAGCACCACATTAAGATCATTTGAGGATGGACAACTACAAGGATCATCTAAGTCAGACTGTACCTGTCCACACTTCCACTTCTATACTACTTCCTTATGACAGCCATGTCCATGGCTGTCTGCTTTCTAGCCTTTTGTGTGCTATAGTCACAGCCATCATAACTTTGCCTGCATTGCAAAAGTAATGCTGTTGTAAAGCGACTGCGCATCTTCTCCTTTCATACCACCTAGCACAATTAGCAGGTAGGAAAAAGAATCTGTGGGCTAAGAAATACAGTGGGCAAGTGGGCTATTGGGCTAGCTAGCAATCAAAAGGCTAGTGTGCAAGGCGCCTTTCCTGCTCCATCTTAATTAACTTCTTCATGTACCATTTTCTAAGGGGATTGCTGGATGATTATATACTTTTTTTTAACACTGAATATGATTATAGTGGATGGTTCCATGCCCAAGGAAGAAATGGTAGATATTCAACAGGACATTTAGTTAGGTTCTCTATTTATGCTTTGATTGGTCTAGCGGTCACTCAGTATGGTAATATTCAGAAGTGGTCATACAGCCCTCTTCTCCACCATTCAAATAGGAATGCCTATGTGAAAATGCTATGAAACAGACCCTTTATCTTCTATATTTTAAGAGGCACTAATTATACATTAAAGAGCTAATTCCTGCTGTTATGGCTCACTACAGTAGAGCCATTCAATTAACACTGTGTTGTTGACTCACCATTCAACAACAGACTCAGTGGGTCTATCTAGCTGGGATTAACCAACAGGATTCTGGTCTAATTCAGTTTTTGTAAGGCACAGCAACACTGGTCCAGCCCTTCAGGTCTACATCCCTAAATGTGAAATTAGACAACCAGGTTGCTCTTCATCTGTGAATACAAGGAGACATTTGCAAATCACACGAAGACAGTACAACTAAACTGGCCTTTCCAGTGCACAACTTCTACACATCTAATATTTGTGAAACAAGTTACAGAAGTGCTATTTGTCAGGAAAGTAATTATTTTTCACTCAAGGGGTCATCTACTAACCTTTGGTCCATAGAAAGCACCATCTCCAGGATTCAGTTCCCATTTTTCACCAAAGTCATTCAGGCTATTTTCAAGTTGCTAGTGAAAGATATTATACAAGTTCAGTTGGTTTGCTTTCAAGATTACATAAGTTTGCTATTTTCTCTTCTTCACAGTGCAATTTGGATATTGCCCAGCTGCAGAAGTGCGGAACATTAACTAACTAGCTTCTTTGAGAGCTCTATTCAAAGCAGAAAACTAAATTATAAATTCTGTAAATAAATATCTCACTCCTGTCTTGTCAGCTGGAATATTCCCTAGTGCTTTAGCTTCATCCTTGCAATGTCTTATGAAATTATCCTATACATAATCAGGTACTGAATGAGCAAGTTACTGATTAAACAACTTGGGTATATTCTAGATTAACTAATCTTCTTGTCGTCATCTTGAAAATGTGTCCTCAAAACATCAATTCTGAACCCACTTGCTTTTAAGTATAACCCAGTGAAAGCAGTCCGTTGTTTTTTTCCCTTCAAACTACTAGTCCCACTGATAACATAACTGCTTTTCCCATGTAGATTTTCCTTGGTAACTGAGACAAGTCCTATGGGGAACAGCAAACATGACTTGGTTCTTAGTTGGTGATCTGGTTTTCCTTGGCTCTCAAATTATGCACAACTGGAAGTTTTACTTATAGAAAAGATCAAGTGTGACACCTAGTGTCACACAATCAAACTCCCGCTTGCACAATAGTGTTCCCTTTTCTTCTTCCCTCCTGCAGCCCCCTCCCCCTGTATCCCCTGAAAAGTGTTTCAAAGGATTTCCCAATCCCAGAGAAGATTTTGGGGAGATACAAGGAAGCTGCAAGAAACAATGGAGACCTATTCCTTCAACAGAATTAAATGCCATTCTGCTAAGTAGATGGGCACAGGTTGATTCAACCTCAAATCTTTATGCTTTTCCCCTACAGAACTGATTGTTTGAAACTACTTCTTTTTGATATTGCTAGATTCTTCTTGTTTTGTGTAGCAATAATAAATCATAGAATCATAGAAATGTAGAGTTGGAAGAGACCACACGGGCCATCCAGGACATGCAGGAACACTCTCAAAGCACTCCCGACAGATGGCCATCTAGCCTCTGCTTAAAAACCTCCAAGGAAGGAGACTCCACTACACTCCGAGGCAGCATATTCCACTGCCAGACAGCCCTGTCAGGAAGTTCTTCCTGAGGTTCAGGTGGAATCTCCTTTCATTCATATCTATGGGGTGGAAGTACAGTTTTAGAAAATAAACCAAATGAATACATAGAATTAGAAATCAAACTCATTTTAACAGCAACCTCTAGCCACGAATTTAACAATTACCTTTTCAGCTTGATTCCACACTTCAATGTCTCCCAGGTACTTTTCAGGACGGGTGGAGAGATTCAGTTTGAAAGAAAAGCCAAACACATCATACACGGTACGCAAAAATTCTAGACAGTTCTTTATCTCATCTTCAATCTGTACATGAAATAAAAACAAATGCAATCAGAGGCTTTCCATTTTTTAGGACATTCTCTGTATCAAAAATTATATTGGCTTGTACCTGCTCCATGGCACAGAATATATGTGCATCATCCTGCTGGAACCGCCTCACTCTGGTGAGACCTGTAAGTGTTCCTGACAGTTCATTACGGTGGAGAACTCCAAAGTCAGCCAATCGCAGTGGTAGCTCTCTCCAGGATCTTGGTCGGTGATCAAACATAAGGCTAAAGGAAAAAAGGGCATGCGTCTGAACTCCATTCAGGACTCTACTCGTATGTTGTCTTGAAAAACAAATGCTTACAAACCAGGAGCTGCAGATTTTGTGTGTAGTATTACAACTCAGAAAAAAAGGATGCACCAGAACCATTTCATTCTTTACTAGAATTACACTTCTGCATCACTCAGTCTCACCTCAAAGCACACTGGCATTACAATCAGATCGTAAATAAAGATCCACAGCATTCTCATGGGGAAATGTTACAACCTGATTGGAAGTGTTCATGGCCTGGTGGCACACATCTACTATAATATACCAACATCATACTGGCATATTATGGGAGACGTGTTCCACTGGGCCATGAACAGTCAGCATTGCCAAAATGTACAATTCTGCCAATTCACATAATTCCTCTGCAGAACAGAAACAGGACACAGCTGCTTCATTTTACTCTAGTACCCTGAAGAAGCCAAATGATAGGCTACTTCTACACAACCTAGAAAATACTTTTTTTCATATACTTTCTCCCTCCCAAATATTTGCAACAGTATGTTATTGTTTGCCAAGAACATGAGGCAGAATAAAAGTAACTGGCAAAATGAAACAGATGTGAGTGACTTAGTCTGGACAAACAAGCTAAGACCATTATCATGTACGTCAGTTCAACACGAAGGAAGCCAGTAGCTGACCTGCTCCTCCATAGGTCCCAGCCAGAGAATTTAAGAGTATGCCACTAACATGCTTTATAATGCATAATATAAACACGTAATTTTTCTGAAATATTTTAAACTCAGTTGATTAGCTCACCACGACAACTTGAGAGAGTGAAATGCAAATAAGAAACAAGAAGCCAGAAGAAATATGAATGGGGAAGCAGGAGAGTGAGCTATAATCTCAGCCAGGCATGAGACACAAAAGATATAGAGAAGCAGCACTTGGAAAAATCTGGCCTTTTTTTTTTAATGGAATGGTAGATAGTAACAGTAAAGTGATGTGTAACTTCTTGGTTCTCTGCCATACAAAGACTTTGTTATTCCCTTCACACTTTACTTCTATATCTTAGGTCATAACATAAAATTAAAGTGGAATGGATGATAACCCAAATTGCTTACTGTTGGTATTGTTCTGCCTATACAGGATTCTCCTACTTATTTCACGGGTTAGGGACCAGAGTACAGTCAGAAAATGGGATTGACAGAAAAGCAGAACCATGTACAGTACTGTAAGGAGCATGATGGACCTATCAAGGCTCACTTGTTACCAACTATGCACATGCTGCTTGAAAAGTCCCTCAGCTGGCTTAGCTCCCTTTTCCCCAATCCTATTTTGCTTTGCAAGCAGCATGCATATGCAAGTGGTCCTAAGTGGGCTTCTGTAGGCAAGAAGAACTGATAAAAGAACAGAACTTCCATCAAAATAATGGGATTTGTCCTTAATCTGGAGCGTCAAAAGAGCGAGTAGCCAGATAATAGGGCTTCAAAAGGTGGGGGATGCCTGTATTTTAAACAGTACATTTAATTCAGCAAGCATAGTTAAACAATAATTTGTTAAAGAAAAGAAGCTACTGTGAAAGTTGGCTCTAACTGGATATTGAGTCAGTACCAATGTCCAGGACAGTTCATTGGCTTCAGAGCAAAAATCTCTTTCTCCACCTCAAAGGAAAACATGTTGTCACTGTAATGCTGCCAGTGCCCTGATGTCACCCAAAGCTTGCTGTTGTAGACATTTGGAGAAACAACTTCCTGGAATCCTCGTTTTCGATATTCACTCTGAAAGAGAAGACCTAAAAAAATCAGATGCTTTCCAATGTAGTAGTTTCCAAAGCAGCCGCCATGTCACTCTCTTGCATTATAAAAAGGAGGAAGGGAGGGAGAGAAAAAAATAATGTGGAAGCAACTTAAAAGACTGAGTGGATTTTATTTTAGTATGCACTTTCATGGATACAAACACGCTTCTTCAGATGCATCTTTTTTCTCCCTCTTCCTCTTTTTTACACTGAAATTTGGAAACATTTAAGAAAGAATAATAGAATCTGATGAGTGATTCTACTCCCTAACCTGCTCTCAAACTAGCACTGCCAAAAAAGTGAGCCATCAATCTTCTAACTACTACTTGGCATTTTAAATGACAATTCAAAAGATCAGTCATATTAACTGGTGCTGTTGTTGTTGTTTTTATCACGACACAACATGATTCACTGGTAAAAATGATAATGCTGAGAGTACTGAAAGACAGCAGAAGAGGAAGACCACATTACAGGAGGATAGACTCAGTCTAGGAAAGCATGGCTCTGAGTCTGTAAGACCTGAGCAGGGATACTGATGACAGGGTGTCTTAGACATCTCTCACTCATAGGGTTCCCTTAAGTCAAAGCCAACTTGGCAGCAAATAACAACAAATTAACTTGCTCTTCTAGTATTGTAATTCAGAAAAGAAAGGGATACGTGGCTAAGAGAAAAAGGAAACTCCACTGACACAACTGATGGAACCAAAGAAGATGTCTCATTGCCATATGCTCTTTGAAGCCAGTGCATTGTCACAGCACATATTTATGATGATATCACATGTAAGCAGTCTCCCATCAGCTACCATCTTTAGTCATCAGAGCAACCAAACTGTGAATCAACAGATTAGGCTGCAAATCAACAGAAAGGCATTGGGTTTGTACAAAGCCTGACTGAGACCATACCTATGCTATATTGTGGATCAAATGTGTCTTGTTATATATGCTAATTTTTTGCAAACTTCAAAGAAGGCAGCAAAAAGAAATAATTTACCAAGGTATACTAGTCTACTTTCCTGGGGTGGGTGGGCTACTATACCTTGATAAATTATTTCTTAAATAAATACATATTCTTAAAAAGTTAAAAAAAAAAAAAAAACCCTAGCACCCCACACTCCATGGCTGGTGAATTCTGAAGAGTGTAACAGGTTGGGCAGGCCTGTGCTAGAAATATGTGAGCCAACACAGGGAAAACTGCGCTCTCATTGAACAAGAACCTCTATAAAGGGATAGTACATAGATCATTTTCAAACCTCTGTGTAAACTAGACCTGTGTCTTGACTTACCCTGATAAATCCTATCAGTGTATTATAAATATAAGCGCCTTTTGGAAGGAAAAAACAACTACCAGGACTGAGTTCATGGAAGAAAAATAATTCTTGATCCTATTGAGAAGAGAGAAAAAGAAAATCAGTTTTCCTTCCTGTACACAACTAGAATCATTTCGGCTGTAGCTCTTTGCTAACAACATACTGAGTAACTGCTATGCAAGCTCATTTGAAGGCAACCTACAGCAGACACTTCTCAAACACCCTTGTCTAAGTATGAACAGTCTCCAGGGAAAACATGAAAAATGGTAGAGAATAAAAGGTCAGAAAAATGTGTATTTCATATATCATCATAGCATGAAGAAGGAATAAATGTGAAGAAAGAGGAAAGAAAAATTGAAAATAATTATGAAGAGTATTACAGATACAAGTGACAAATAAATTAGTGCTACATTTATCTTTTTTACTCTGGCATTACATGAGAGCCATGCCCACATAACAATTTTGTGCTATACGGTGCCCTGGGATAGTTGTTTTCACACTATGGAAGTTACCCTCTTTTTTCACAAAATTTCAGTGGTAGACTTCAGCCAGGTTTTTGACTAATTGCCTTTGGCCACCATTAACAAAGAACAGCAACCAGAAGTTTAATAGTAATCTGTACACAAACTATCCTCAGGTCTGAACCTATGTATGCAGTTATTTTATGTAGCAAAGAAATAAGAAATTCAAAAAAATCAGGCATATTACAACATACTTAAACAGAAATATAAGACCTTAAATATTGGTAGAGAGACTTTTCAAAGTTCTTTCATATATAACAATTACCACGATATCTTTTTGTAAACTGAACTACCCTCAGAAACAATTTTTCCTGAGCAACCTATTCAGATCCATGCTATGAAGAAGTTGGTCTCACCCGTCCAATTTTTCTGTGGTCTCTGTTCTTTGCTTCCTCTTGGAACTTCTCCCAGTCTTTCAGCATTTTTGCATCTGGGAATGAAATTCCATAAATCCTCTGCAAGCTTTCCATATCAGATTTCCCTTCCCAATATGTTGAAGAATTCTGGAATCACAGAAAAGGATTTAAAAACAGTGTTACTGCAAAATTTTACTAGAACGGTAAAAAACTTCTGAATTTAAAGTTATATATCTGTTACATTTGTCAATAATTCATGTATCACATGCTATGAAGAAATCAACTGCAGTTAAGTGATTCCTTTGTGAAACAGAATATTATCACAGGTTCTTAAAAAGTCATAATAAATGCAGTAACAAGTTTTAAACAAGTTCTGGGATGGGCACGAGATATATCTGAAAGTAGCCCTAAATTTTTGCTATCACCACAGTGTGAAAAATATAACAAAGTGGGCCCAAACAAGAGAAACAAAGATGGCCAATTTATAAATGCTTTATTGTGCATTTAAGACCCATCAATTCTAATGAAAAGGTAACTTTTTGACTTATTAAATGTTTTTCTGAATGAACATTTGAGTAAAGAATCAAAGGGGCTAATTTAACTTTCCTCAATTGCAACTATTTCAAGTTTATTAGATATGATTGAAGAACTAGCACACTGACTCAAAGCCACTGAAGAATCACTGTTCTTTAATGAAATAAGTTTACGATCGGGTTGTCAAAAAGCTCACAAAGATCAATCCCAAGGAGAATTTTATCCTACATTTCTATATTTCTGGTATAACTGCAGCACAGCGTTTAACTTCTTACCTTATGGATTTTTAATGCCTTTATTTTACCAGTATGCCTTACATGAGGTCCCCTACAAAGATCAATCAAAGGGCCACACCTAAAACACAAGAAAAATTACTGAACTCCTCAATTACTTCATGCAATTAGCTTCTAGAAAATTTGGGTCTGATTAACTTTTACCTGTACACAGTAGTGGTTGGAGTTGTGACTTTTTCATTCAAGATACGACATTTGAACTTGTTGTACTACAGGAAAGGTAAAAGAATCAAACTTAATTCTATGCCAGTTTAAGATCTAACTCATATGCTTAACATCTATTGCCACAGCATACATAAGGAAAAACATTAAAGTAATCAAAATGTCATTCTACAGGCATCTAATTCTCTCTTCCACAGCCAAACCATTTTAAAACTTATGTCCAAGCAGAATTAATTGGTTCTACAATTGCGTGTCCCAACTGTGTGATTTTCAGTCCTAGGTAAATCTTCATTCACCTTGTCCTTAAGGAAGGCTGTAGTATAGTGCCTATAGAATCTTTACACCCTGGGATTTATGACTGCTTCCTCCCAAGACTGCTGCATTGCTACCTGCTGATAACCAAGATAGCTGGATAAACCAATAGCATAAGTGGGCATGATCAGAAAAAGTACAAAGATGAGACACAACTAAGACTACTGTTAACAACTATAGCCTACATAAAGCGGTATGAATACCTTAAACATTTCAAGTAACGTTTCTTTCTTAACTTCTAGTCGCTCAAAAACTTGCTTCTCCTTCATAATTTTCTTGCACAATGACTCTAGAGCAGGAAAGTCATTGCTAGAGACACACCTAGAACAGATAAAAAATTGGTAAGGACTGTGCTTGTTCTTTATCCAAGTTCTATTCCCTTCCACTCCCATACGTCCATCACAATAAGCAATCTTCTATAGTAAGAGGGCTTCCTTTCCCTTCAGTCAAACACAAACTGGACACCAGCAGAAACAGTCAAAGACCCTGCACAAGCAGAGTGTACCTGTCGTTCTGATATTATGGAGGACAGCAATCTATGATTTTATCTATAGCTTTATATGCTTTCTTATAGTTGAAACCTCTCTGAAAGTGGTTTCCAAAAAAAAGTTCAAATGGCAAACATCAGACCATGAAACGATTAATAAGAACCAACCCTAAAACAAATTCTAGAACTTGCAGACCAGTAAAAATACTAAAAATCAGTCAATAAATACAACTTAAAGCAACCAGTAACCTCTTTTTTAAGAACACCATGGAAAACAAACCTGTTTTTAAATTTTAATTCTTTTATTTATTAGGATATTTATATCCTGCCCTACAGACAAAAATCTCAGGGAATTTTACTTATAAAATCAATTTAAAATAATAAATAATAACAATCATTTTAAAAAGACTAAAAATATATGAAAGCATTTATCAATTACAAATGAGACAATTTAAAACCAGTTAAAACAATTTAAAATACTGCAATAACAGCTCATGCACAGTCTGAATAAAATCAATTAGGGCCAAAAGCTTTAATAAAAATCCAGATTTTGATACCAACACTGCCACCAATCAGACTTTCGGAGGGGTATGTCATAACTGTGATGCCAGCACAGAGAGGGGCCTTTCCAATAGATCTCAATTTCTGAGGAAGCACAGAGAGAGAAGGGGGTACTTTCTTAAATATTGAGGTCCCAAGCTGTTTACAGCTTTAAATATTATCACCAGCATCTTGAATCCAGACCAGAAGCAAACTAGCAATTTCTAAAAGCCTGTAACAATGCAGCTTGACAAACCACAGTTGAATATACATTACACAGCTGTGGGTTCATGGCAGAAAAGATCCTTTAGTCTCATTCAGCCCAGGTTTTGGAAAGATAAGCTAAAAGACAACAAACCAGAAACTCTACATTAAAGCATGAAAAGTCTCACCCATCTTCCAGGAACATATCATAATAAAATCCATTCTCTATTGGTGGACCATAACACAAACAACCACCATATACTCTTTCCATGGCTTCACCCATTATGTGGGCACTTGAATGCCAATATACCTATTAAGAGGGAGAAAACAGAAACAGACATATCAGGTTAACACAACTGTGCAACAATTCAGTACCAGTTTTCTTCTTCAGAAAGGTCTCAAGAGCTGTAACTATGATACATAAATATCCCAGTCTTCCAATACTCATGTTGTACTATATAGCATAATTAGATTTTACTGCTAAGGTCTGTCTTGTTGAATAATAATGTCATAAAAATGATTGATCAGTTAAAAAAAACATGACAATGTTCTTTTTGATAAAGTTACCGCCTCTGCTCAGACCTTTCTTGTCAACACAGGGAAGTCAGGAATGGAAGACCCAGTGATAAAATTGGTGACATCACCTCTCATGCACAGTTAGAATTCTGATCACCTAAAAAGGGCAAATCTCTCTGCACATACATTCTGTATATGACTACAGAAAGTGTAGACAATAATCTGTTCATTTCAATTTTAATACTGAAGTAAAGAAAGGATTAGTTCTATCTACATGGATTGCAAGGATTCATAGTTAACAGCTGTTACCAAATGCAGAACTAAATGCAATCTGGAATGGATTTGCAGCACAAATTCAAATAGCTCTCAGGCTGCACTTATTGGAGATGAAGGTGAAAGGATATTAGAAATTAATCTGCAGCTCTCATTGCAAGTTACTGCTAGTTGCTAGGCTTTCTAATAGGGAAGGCTTATAAAGGTTCTCTACCTGAAATGTATCTCAATACTTTTAAAAAAAAAACTGAATAGGACAATCTTCCCCAGTTAAGTCTCCACACCTAACAGACCTACAACAGTGAAGTACTACTTATTTCTGGCCTAAAGTATAAGTTTTCTAAAAACTAAAGTCAATGCAGGTTTGCCTATCTTGGAAACTAAGCAGAGTCAGCCCTGGCTAATACTTGGATGGGAGACCACCAAAAAATACCAGGTGCTGTATGCTATATTTCAGAGGAAGGAGTTCTTAGGCCCTTTCTGCACGTGGGAAAGGAACCACGCAAAAACGGGACTCACAGGATTTCTTCAGCATCCGGGCGAGTCCATCGGGACAAGGAGCAGTGCGAGCTCGTCGCTCTGCACTGCTTCTGTGTCCAAAATGGTGGCTTCCGGTTGGTGGAGCCTCTCCACCAACCAGAGAAGCTCGCCAGCCAAAACCCACCCCCGGCAGATCTGCAGGCATGCACTAGTGCACGCCTGCAAATCTGCACCAGAGCGCGGCAATGGAGCAACACGGAGTCGCGCACTCCGTGCTTTTGAAAAACCTCTTAAAAGAGGTTTTTAAAAAGCATGCTGCACGACCAGTTCCAGTCGCTCTGAACCAGACTGAGTTGCAGAACCACAAAAAGCAGTCCGCCCCAGTTCACTCCACAGTGCAGAAGACCTCCGTCAGAGGTTGCTCTGCACTGTTTTAATAGCCCAGTGCGGAAAGGGCCTTAGTATCCCTTGCCTAAGAAAACTCCAGGAAATTCACAGGGTCGTGATCAGTTGACAGGTGACTTGGATGAGTGTGCACATGCATACACACACAGAGGCTTGCATTATGTGTTCCTCTGTTAGTAACCACGTGTCTGTTTGTGTGCACATGTGCCTTCAAGCTGCCTGTTGAATTATGGTTACCCCATCAATTTCACAGGGTCCTCACAACAAGGAATACTCAGGTGGTTTGCCACTGCCCTCCTCTGGACTACAGCCCCTGGTCTTCTTTAGTCATTCCCCCATCCAAGTACTAACCAGGCCTACTTAACCTCCAAGAACAGAGTGGATCTTTTAATCACTAAAACTGAATTTGTAGATTACCGCTTGTGCTTCTTCATCATCAAACTTTAGCAGTTCCAAGGTACAATCTTGCTCCAAAGGACGATCTAGATCCCACACCACTTTGTCTACTCGAGCAATCACAGTGTTGTCTGCCAAACCTTGACTACAAATGCAAAATGAAAAGGCATGTAAGCTGTCTGTATACAATAAGAAGCAACTGATGTCATCAATCATACATATGTTACTATGCATTGTCCACCCTAATGCGCTCCCTGAACAATGAAGCAATGAACCAGCTTTTCAATACTATCAAATATTATTTTTCAAAGAGCAAAACTCTGATGTCTGAAAATGTGGGTGGGTGGTCCTTGGAGATTTTTTTTTCTGACAGTGAATGCCTTGTTCAATACTCATTTGCAAACTGAATAATTCCAAAAAGTTTCTTTTTGCTACAAGTGCTAAATTAGTATTATTGAACAGATGCCTGTATGGAAGATATGTACGTGTAAGCACTGCACTTTTGGTGCTATGCAGTGAATCCCAGCCTTACCTCACCCTCCCCATCCCTGGGAAGCAGCCACTGGAATTGATGGGGTATCTCCTCCTCTGTCACTCAGGAAGCAGATGGCTGCCTTTTCCATGCCCTTCCATGAGCAATACCCAGGGTGATAGCCAGAAGCAGGACTCCTGTTACATTTTCCTCTCATGCTGGAGATCAGTTGCATGAGGGGAATTGGTAACTTAAGCCAGCTGTTTCCTGATCAACAGGGAACAGACCCCCCATCTATTACAGCTGCTGCCGCCCAGTAAGTAGGGATTTGGAGGCTTTCTTTGTCCTTATATAGCCTCCAAACTAAGGGCTACAAAGGGATCATGAATATGTAACAGTCACAAGTGCATAACTCTAAGTTATACATTCATAACTGCCATAGAGGATTCCAGCCATCTTATTTGAACTTGCCTGAATCGATTCACCAAATATGGATGCTACAAACATCTAAGAGATGACCAGAGATAGAAACTTACTAGAACAACAGCATCAACTATAGCTGCTTTAGATCACAATTCTGGGAGAAAGGTGGGGCATAAATCAAATAAACATAGTAGCACACAACTGTTTGTAAATGGAAATAAACTACACATTGAGCCAAACAATGTCTAAACTTAAGAATGGGATCAGAATATGCCAGCAGCCTTGGTTCATATGACTGATACAGCCATAATGCTGTTGATCTCTTATCCATGGCCTTCCATTTGGCAGCAATAATGTCATGTACTTGGTTTCATGACACACAGGATCACTCACAGCCATAAAATTAGACATCTTTGCAGAATGCAGCCCACCAGGATTTTGTAAGCAACTTTCTTATCAGTATCAGCTGTACTTAAGTCCAGTGGTTAGCAGACCACATTCTCTTTGCTAGTTTGTAAGATACCCATTACTCTTACCTAAATTCAACACCTAACTACATCCTGTCACACATTTGGGCTATTAAAATGATGTCTTTAAATGTAACACAGAGTCAAATATTTTAACAGTAAGATAATTTCTGTCATAAGTAATTTTTGAATATCACATAAAAATTGACAGTGAATTTAATTTTAGAAAAGAGAAATGCTGCAAAAATGGCAGGAGAGGAAGAGAGGCTGCTAACATAATGATAAAGATTAAACACGTACACTTGCAATTCTTGGATGCAGTCTGAATTCTTCAACAGAAGCTTACCTGATTCCACATGCAATTTGGTATGGTGTTGTCTTCCAGGATTCAGCATCAACTTGCTTGCCATCTGGTAAGGTAATTTTAATGGGTCGGCTTTCTTTAGCAGCTCGTTCTGCCAAAAGTGCATCATGCTCTGCTTTAAGTTTATGGTACATTTCTAGACGCTGGTTAATATATTCTGGCCATGGACTCAGCTGCATTTGAACACGAAAGGTTTTTTTAAAAAGGAAATTCTGTGGAAGCTGGTCTTACAAATTACTGCAAACTCATAATAGTTACATTTATAATACGCATGATTTCAATTTGAAGCACCAATCTTTATGTAGGCAAACCAGTATCATCTACACATAGGGAGATATTAGCATGCTCAGACAAACCTGAGGTAGAAAACAAAAACTTTCAGGGGGAAAAAAGGCAAAAATCTCAATAAGCACTGAACCATCTAGAGCTAATTTCCTAAAGGCACTTTTTTGCTGTTTCCTGAATCTCTGTGTATGATAAAACTGAGGTTTTGCACCTGGCAAGGTTAAGAGGGGGAAACGGAAAGACAGTTGATTAACTCCTTTGGCAGCAGAAGGCTTGGTTTTTCATTCCAATAAATTGAATGTATGAAAAAAATCATAAAGAAATAAAGTTTAAAAGCACACTCACTTAACAATAAATTGCAGGGAAAATCAAGGCATTCTACTATCTGGTAAACAGTTTCAAGATCAGAGTGTAAATAATTTAAAGTACAATCTTTTCTATTTGAATTAAATGAAATATGGATGCTTACCTCTGAGCAGCCACCATTACCAATTGCCTCCTTGCTTTTTTTCTTTCCTGGTTCTTTCTTTTTCTCTTCAGCAGCTAAAATCTAAAAGAAAACAAAGTAACTAATCCACTTGATACAAAGTGTCATTATTAATATTACTACATGAATCAATATTCCTTATTGTTAGAACTTCAAAAGAACTTTATTTATGAAGAAATACATGAATAATTTAATTGTTAGCTGCACCACAATCACAACTACATCTCCTTTGCTAGCAAAATCATCTTAATTTAAAAAAAAAACTCGGAATATAAGACCTTAGATAAAATTTAAAAACTCTAGTTTAACCAACTGGTGATCAAGCATAGCAAAGCAATTCCACAACAGCTGTAGGAAAAATAGGAGACATCCACTGGCACTTTTCCTTCAAAAGAGATACAAAGCTGTCACCCTTCAATAAAGGGACCAAAACACAGTAGCTCTTCACTTGACTCAATACACCAACTTTCGATTGGGTAAACTATCATAAAGGGCACTCTAACTGCTAAGACTAAAACTGTAAAGCAGAGCTTCTCAGGTTATATGATGTGGAGGACCACTTATAATTTTCTCCCATTGTGCCAGGGACCAGCATCGCATTTGCACCCACTGACTACAACTACTTTTTCTTTCTTTCTTGCCAGGAACTGGTAGCCAATGGCTCAGAGACCACTACTCTGAGTAAGACTGGTGCAAAGGACTATTGATCTGGTACGGTAAAAGCAATTTGTGACTATAGGCCATTGACATGACTTGCTGACTTACATATGGGACATAAGTTTTCTTTGTCTTTTAAAACTGACAATTATTTCTTGTAAAACATACTTAGGGTAGTTTAACATGGGTCTGTTATACTTCAAAGTGTTTTTTTTATCATTCTTTTATGCACACAATTTTTAGTTACAGGTGGTTCCCCCAGTTAACACCATTTTACTACTGAATAATCAAGAATTATCAATAGTTGTATTCACAACTGAAAATAAACCGTGTTTCAAATCCATCATTTGTTCTCCAGCAACAACCAACCACATGTCCTTCGAAAGACCAGAACAGACAGACTTGACTTCAGAAACTGGTTAGCTGAGGTACATTTTAATATGATGGGTGTGTCAAACTAAGATTTATGGGATTTATTCATTACATTCTTAGACTGCTCTACAGCAGAACTTTCAGAACAGTACACAACATGTTAAAACAAGAAAAATATCTAATACCATAAAATAAGTATAACAGCAAGTATTTTAGGGAAAAAATAGCTTAAAACTTGAAAAGCATGTTTGAACATCATACAGAAAGATATCTATATCTATATTTATATAAAAATGTTTCTATCTGTGTGCCCATAATGGCATTCTCTCAATATAGCTCATAGATTTACATCAAATTTGGAGGATATTTTGGGATGGTGTGATTCAGAATACACGCTCAATAGTGCATGTGAAATGCAATTCATGTGGGCATCCCACTAATTTTCTGGAAAACAGCTGGAAGGATTGCCATCTATTCTTGAGAGTATGTGTGGGATTATCTGAATCAAAATACAAGCTATGTGGCACTTCATTTGCTGGCCCTCTGACAAACCACACTACTTTCCTCAAATAAGCATGGACAGATGAATATCAAATTTGAAGAGGATGTTTGAGAAAGCCTTGGAGCCTGGTAGCGCAGTGGCTAAATGCCAGTACTGCAAGCCACAAGGTTGTGAGTTTGATCCTGCCCAGCTCCAAGGTTGACTCAGCCTTCCATTCTTTTGCAAGTCGGTAAAATGAGTATCCAGCTTGTTTGGGGGCACATATAAGAAATGTATCGAAATACATGCTATTTGTAAGTTGTTCGCCACCTCGATCCATATGGAGAGGCGGGATACAAATAAATAATTAAATAAAAATAAAAGTCTGATTTACTATACCCACTACACAGTGTACATAACAACCACGTTTAGGGGGCCCCTGACCAGATGTCCCAGAAAGTAACCCAGTTGAGTCTGGGCAACTTTGCTCCTTTTTCATTGATGTGGCACTGTAATCTTCTTGAAGGCACATTTTTAAAAAGTGAGGCAAGAGAAGGAGGCAAGAGTAAAAAGCAAACACAACACGGACAATTTGATTCGTATGAGAAAATACTGAGAAAAATGGTAATGGTGGTGGGATTAACTGGACTTTCAAAAATAACCTAACATTGTACATGTATAGAGCTGTCACGAGTACAAAATTCTCTCCATCCATTATTGTGTCTGGGTAAAAACATCATCCATGCATCTGGGGCTTTAATGAGGAATCTAATCCTTAGCCTGGGCCATTTCCGCACTACGCTGTTATAGTGTTAATATTCCGTTTTCAACATCCTATGGAATCCTGGGGTTTGCAGTTTAGGGGTTTATCCTGCTGTCTGTCCTAGGCAGGGGCCTCTAGAATTCTCAGCCAGAGGGCTCCTTGGCCTCAGGAAACTACAAACCCGGAATTCCACAGAGTGTTGAAAGTGGAATAGTACCACTATAACAGTGGCCATGTCCACACTAGCCTGTTATACTGCTATGATTCCACTTTCAACATCCTACGGAATGCTGGGGTTTGCAGTTTTGGGAGGGGCCTTTAGAATTCTCAGCCAGAGGGCTCCTTGGCCTCAGGAAACGACAAACCCAGAATTCCACAGGGTGTTGAAAGAGGAATAGTACCACTATAACAGTGGCCATGTCCGCACTAGCCTGTTATACTGCTGTGGTTCCACTTTCAACATCCTATGGAATCCTGGCGTGGCCTCTTTCCCCTGAGCCACAGCAACCATCCCGGGAGCCAAGTGGCCCCTCCCGAAACTGCAAACCCCAGGATTCCACAGGATGTTGAAAGCGGAATCATAGCAGTATAAGAGGCCAGTGCGGAAATGGCCTGGTCTCACAATTTACTTATCCATCAAAGATCGGATGGGGAGAAAGGATAGGAAAAGGAAAGCGGGGCGAAGAGGCGAGCTTTTCCTCATACTTTAAAGTAAAAGACATGGGGAGGGCCGGGGGGATGCGCCAGAGTTTGGGAAGGGAAGGGAGGCATGAGGGCCGAGTAGGACGGCACCCGCTCAGCTTTTAAATCCGCCCTGGCCTGACTCCTGCGAAACCTCTTGCCTCTCTGTGTGCGCCTGGCTTTGGACGCCAGCGTGGCCTCCTTCCCTTCAGCCACGGCAACCACCCCGGAGGCGAGCGGCGGAGCGGACCCACACCCACCTCTGGCGCGGAGGGGAGGCGGGCCGCGAGCTCTTACCTGCTCCTCAGGCGCCTCCATCTTCTCCGCCGTTTTTGAGGAGCGCGTGCCCCTGCGCCAGGCGAGCCGCCGGTGACAGGAGAAGCCGGAAACCTCTACCCGGCTTGGCGGAATGCGCAGGCGCGGGCAGCTGATGCAACACGCGCCGCGTGGTCCCCGGCGCGTCACGGCCGGAGGGCGGGGCGGAGGAGAGGCGCCCGCTGGGCGGAGTCTTGAGCGTCTCCGCTAGGGGCTGATGGGAGTTGGAGTCCAGCAGCCTTCTCCAGGGCGGCGGGACTCCCAGCCTTACGGTTGCCCAGGGCTATCAGTGGTTATTCGGCGCCAGGGCGGGAAATCTGAAAAGTTTTCCGTCTGCGAGCTTCCAGGGAATTTCGGATGGGGGAAGAGTTCGGGCTTGAGATAGAGTGGTAGACTGTGGAATATAATATATATATATATATAGTGTATATCTAGTGTATATATTATATATAATAGTGTGGAAATGGCCTTGATTTAATGGATCTACTGTAATATGGATAAATCAACAATCCCCTAATAACTGGCCATTTCCGCACTACACTCTTATAGCGCGATGATTCCACTTTCAACCTCCTCTGGAATCCTGGGGTTTGCAGTTTCGGGAGGGGCCGGCCAGCCTCTCCCGAAACTGCAAACCCCAGGATTCCAGAGGAGGTTGAAAGTGGAATCATCGCGCTATAAGAGTGTAGTGCGGAAATGGCCTTGGACAGCCAACCCAGGAGGCATTAGGTTGGGTGTCTCCGACCAGCAGAAGGATGCGCCTGCCCTGGAGGGTAGTGGTGAGGGGAAGGGGGCAGATGAAGGCATTGCCCCTCAAAATAAGAATTCTGCCCCCCCATGAAATATTCCTTCAGTCTCTAAATTTCTAGCACTGCAGCAATATTAATACTGCATCTGACCATTTAGGAATTCAGTTTAGGCACTCAGAGAAAAGGGATGGTGAAAGTTACCCGGGAAATGCTGACACAGAAAACATAAGAGAACTAGGTATGATTTTCACTGGCCATGCAGACTCAATTTATATGGTTTAATTGGCTATAGCAGACATGTTTAATTGGCATAAAATATAAATCATACACAACTTAAGGTTGGAAGGCCATGTGGAGAAGGAAAAGCCTTAACATGACCCAAATCATAATTTCATTGAAGAATTAGGCCGTTTCTGCACTAGATTGTTACAGCACTATTATTCCACTTGCAACTTCCTATGGAATCCTGGGGTTCCATATGGAACCTATGGAATCCAGATGGCCCCTTCCGAAACTGCAAACCCCAAGATTCCAGAGGATGTTGAAAGTGGAATCATTGCGCTATAACAGCCTAGTGCGGAAATGGCCTTAGTCAGGACGGCCTGGTTTAATGGCCCTAAATTAATCCTTTCCATGAAAATAATAGCCTAGCTAGAGCAGAGCAAAACCCTGTGCTGGGCGCATTTCCTATCAAAACTCACGAACTAAGGAAAGACCCTTAATAAACATTCTTCCACTTTTTTTTCCCTGTCCTAAAACTCAGACAACCCTGACTTCAAGCAAAGAGAGTAATCAAAGCCTGTGCCACCTCCATGTTAAAATCACCAACTTTTTTTCCTTCAGACATTAAAAACATCAACGCATTCCAGCCACCTTTTGTCAGACCTGCAAATGTCATTGTTTGTCCAGGCAGAAAGTCATCCACACTCCATGTCTTTGGGGCAGGTTTTTTGGTATAAGAGACCTCGATTTTGGGTGCCATTTTGACTTCAGGGATCCACTTTGTCACACAGACTTTTGAATGGTGCTGCCCTTGGGCACAAGCAGGAGCCATTTTGTCCTTCTCTGCTTCTCTCTGGATGTTAATTATAACCCAATCCCTTCTACCTCTGCTATCATTTTTCTTCCCTTGCTTTTCAGTTAGCCTTGTATGATTTCTTGTGTGTGTAACTATTTTGTGTGTGTGCATGTGTATTTTCCCCCAATAAAACACATTTAAATTGAACGATAAGTCTTCTGGTTGGTCTTTTTAGCAGTGATCCTGTAAAACATAAGTGGAAAGGTCCTGCAGTGACCTCTCCTCTTGCAATATTAATTCTTAATACTCCCTCGTTTTTACATTTGATTGTGGGTTCTGAGAGAAGACCTCATGGGATCCCATGCTTTTGGAGTAACAGTCTCACTTTGCAAATCAGAGGTTTTCCAGTATATACCAACCTTCCTGAACAATCAAGGGATAAAAGGTAATGCTTGAAGTTGAGAAATCTTTGTCAGATCAAACTGAAGTTTTCTGCCCTGCAACTGTTTGTTTTTGCAGACCGCCCTGCAGGGGCTCATCAGAGGCAGCTTTTAAAAGGAGAGAAAGTACTGATCTCTGCAAAAAGAATACATGCAGAAAGTGCCAGACTGAGTAGGTATTTTAAGCCAGGAGTGGGCAAAGTGTGGCCCATGGCCTCTAGGCTTTCCTTTCTTCCTCTCACACTCATGCCCTCATTGCCTGGCATCCATGCCTCAGCGACATTTTTTGTGGCTCCCAAGGATCCCTAGAGGTTAAAAAAAAAATGGATTTTTTTTTTTCCCCCAAATGCCATCTAGGGCATTTTTGCCCTTTTTAGCCTCCGTGGGCCAAAGAAGGCTCAGTACCCCCCCACTTCTTTTGGAAAGAGGACCGTCGCTCACTTTCTTCTATTTAAAAAAAGGCTTTTCTTTGCCTAAAATGGGCCTGGGGACTAGAAGCATGGCAAAAATTCTTCCCACACCCCTTTGAGGGCATTTGTGGGTGGGATGTAATGGGAACGCAGCCCTCCAAGATCTCCTAGTGGCTAATTTGCCCACCCCCCCCAGCTTTCCACAGTTATCCAACTCTGTTTTAAGCACAGGTATGCAAGCCAGGCAACCAGGGAATGGAGTGTGAGAGGAAGAACACAAGTGAGCAAATAATGCTCTGTGTGTATGCGTGCACGTCAGTCCTGGATGTCTGCTGTGCTGGTTGGTTTCATCTGAGCCTGGTGGAGGAGCGCCTCGGGGAGTCCAGGGTCACAGGGATTGGACTCAGGAGACAGTGAGTCTTCAGAACAAGCGCTGGACTCTGAAAGGCAGGTGTATCTTTTTTTAATGATGTTTATTTAAGTTATTTAACTTCACTCAGGTGAAAGGAAAGGATTTGGAAGTTTTGGTGGTGAGGTGACAAGAGTGGTTGTGGGCTGCTGGATGGTGTAATGGGAGTGTGTTGGTGATGGAGAAGTGTTGCAACAGGGATGGGTGGAGACTGTACCGCCTGGTGTCTGCAGGAGTGGAGAATCTGAGAGAGTAAGTACACATCACAGGTTAAGAGTTAAAGGCATTATTAATATTTTTTAAAATTATGAATTAAATTTTGAAGTGGGGAGAAGCTGGCAGGTTGGAAACTGCATCTGTATGATTGAATTTGATATTTTGCAGGAGAATGGAAGTACATAGTATTTTGTGTGAAAAAAAATCCTGCAGTAAGTGCATGCACTCAGTTTTTGGGGATGAGGCAAGCAAAGTGTGAGAGACTAAGCCTGAATCAATCCTTTCTGCTTCTCTAACTGCTGCTGTGAGGTACACTGAGAAGAAACTGCGGCTATTTCCGCACTACACTCTTATAGCGCGATTATTCCACTTTCAACATCCTGTGGAATCCTGAGGTTTGCAGTTTTGGGAGGAACCACATGGCCCCTCCCGAAACTGCAAATCTCAGGATTCCATAGGATGTTGAAAGTAGAATAATCACGCTATAAGAGTGTAGTGTGGAAATGGCCTAAAAAAAACCTGAGTATATGAAAATAGTATACCATGTTAGCGTATTAGAAATATTTATTAGTTTATATGCTTGGAACTTGCCTTTCCATTTTGTTTGGGCTGCACCTTCTGCCCCAGTGGCTTAAGTAAGAAGTGTGTGTGAGAGAGAAAGAGCACAGAAGAGAGAGAAATAAATATATTTTTATTTTATTTCATAATATGGTGATGTATTTATTTTAATTTAGTGTTTTAGGGGCTTTCCATGAGGATAAGGCATATTTTAGCCATGCATTTCCTGCACCGTCAATAGGAGTTTGGACTAGATGGTATTTGGGATCCCTTCCAACTGTGTGTATCTGTGAACTGCCATCATATCATACATGGGTGACATAGATACGGAGATGCTCTTTGCTTGACTTTCTCATCTCTCTGGACTGCAGCTCCTATCACATCCCATACTTAGTAAGTGCATGAAGAATAGTTTTCTCTAGGGCAGTGCTTCCCAACCTTTTTTTCACTTGCAGCCCCCCACGACTGCCATGTTCTTTCTTCAAAGAGAAAAAAAAGCCACACCAGAAAGCTTCTGTGGGCTTTGAGGAAATGTCCCCATACCCACGGAAAGAAAGGAAGGGTGTCAGGCTGCCTGGGCCTCTCTATCCCCTTGTGACCTGTTACCCACCTAGACGTTCTCTGAGGTCTCAGGATCCGGTTTGTGCCCAGCTGAAGGCACAGGGAAGAGCAACTGGTGCTGTGTGTCCCTCCCTCAGATGGATTCAGGGCGGAACTGGATGTCTCCACACTCTCTCTTCATGGAGAGGAACACAAGGAAGAGGGAGAGAAGAGCGCGTGGACTCAAGGCTCAAGAAGCCACCTAGTATGCGCAGGGCTAGGGTCGTGGCAACTCAAATAGAAGGCTGTGCATGCATATGAGTGCGAGAAAGACTCTCTTTTTTTAAAGTATGTGGGCCAATGGCACCCAGAAGTTTCATCTGTTGTGTCATTCCCTGATTGTTTGAAGAGTTTCTAGCCAAAGAATGCTCTATCCAAGGGGGTTATTTCTCTCAGTGCAGACTATTTTATTTGATACCCTTAATGTTAGTTTTTTCTGCAAATAAATAACAGTTGTTTTTCTTCAGAGCTTATGTGTATTTTCTAAATAGAGGGTTGAAAACCAGCTTTTCTTATGAATTGGAAATAATGGTACTATTTTTGATTCACAGAAATTGTATTGGAAATTATTTTCAACCAAACTAGAAGAATGACAGCGACTCAAAACAATATCAATATCTGCTTTTGGGCTCTTTGTGTGTAGGTATCATGGAATAGCTTGATTCTACAACAATATTTCTGTAGCTATGGGGCATTTTTACAACCTACGATACGCTAGAATGCATGTAGGGTCAGATAATGCTTTCGAGGTCACTCAATTCAAGTGATTTTTTTAATCTGAAAAAAGAAGATTTGGAAGGTTCATCCATCTGATGCTGAATATAGTAGCTCTGATGTTTATGGGCCAAGCAATGGGAGCAATTCAAATAGAGTACCGATTAGTTTGGCTAGCAATTCATTTCTGTGCCCAGTTTAAGCCTGATGGTGACTTGAACTTATAAGGCTCTATGTGTGGTCCACTATCTAGATCTGCAAGGTTAGCAGACATGAGATACAGTGCCTTTTTAGTAATGGCCCCATCTTTACAGATTTCTTTTCTCAGGGAGGTATGCCAGTTTTTGTATGTGCCTTGAAATCTTGTTTTAGCTGTTTTTAACTAATATTTGGAATGTCAGATTGTCTGGCGCAGTTCTAAGTTGCTTTGAAATGAAACACAGGGGGCTGAATCCAATGGCTAGTCCCAATAAGAACAGACTCACTGAATTAATTGCAGAACTGTTAAGTCAACTCTTGTCTAAATTCTATTGAGTTAATTGATCTGCTCCAGTTGGGACTGATATTGGATTTAGATCTGTGTGTGCAACATTGTTTTAAATTGCTATGTGTCAGTGATTCTGATTTCCTATCATTTCTGATCTTTATATTATAAAAATAAATTTATAGGATTCTTTCTGTCATATTTATAAACGTTGAAATAAATAGCAGAATGGTTTCAACGAACTATCTGTATGTGATGTAAAGTCAAAGGCTTTCACGACCGGAATCCGTAAGTTGTTGTGGGTTTTCCGGGTTTTGAGGTCATGTTCTGTTAGTAGTTTCTCCTGACATTTCTCCTGCATCCGTGGCTGGCATCTTCAGTGTGTGCTCAAGTTATTTGTAATGGTTTGTTTTCCTGTTCAGTTCAGGATAAATGCACTGAAAATAAAAGACTGAAGAATTAAGCAGTTTGTCAAACTCTTATTGAGGACAAATTTTCTTACATTGTACTCTAATAAAGATACAAGAATTAGAACAAGGAAATATCATGTTGATAAACCAGGAAATAATATTAATAAAAGGAGAAATGAACCTCTCTACGTTACAGTGGGGGGGGGGTAAGAGGGTCACAGTTAAGTTTTTTTTCTGCCAGGAGATGGCAGCAAAGCTATACATTTCAAAACAAAGTATTTACTTACCGTAAGTCTATTGTGAGTTGTTTTGCTTGATTTCACAGTCCTGTTGCACTGAAAATTCACAGAAATTAGACCATGATGGAGGATTCAATACAAATTAGCACAGCAAAGTTCAGCTCTAGCATTCCTTCAACTGTCCCAATTTGGCAGGAGCAGTCCCAATTAATCATCTATTGACCCATATTTTGAGCTGTTTTCAAAATGCTCCAGTTTCTTTCTTCTCCTCCCACTTTTCCCCTTTGTCCCCAACTTACATCCATTCCTACAAAATGAATTACAGACAAAAGTAACTCAGCAGAGCTGAGAGGAGAAGAGTAAGCAGAATCGTGTCTACTCCAGCACACTCAGGCAAAATCAAACTTTCCTAACTTATTTATTCTTCCCCATTAAGAACTTTTGCCATTTTGACCCCATTGATGATGGCCCAGTTTTCATCCCAGTTTTCATCTGTGAAATTCTGGAGGGTATGCTCAAGGTTTGGAGGGCTCAAGACAAACTGCATTCTGAGAGATCCTGGCCCTTTCCACACAAGGAAGTTAAGATGGGCCAAGGCATCCTGTCATGGAGGTCGTCTGTACCTTGGATCGGACTAGGTTCGGACTATTTACCTTAGTTCCGTACCTAAGTCCGATCCAAACACCCCCAAGTGGTCCTCCTGTGCACTAAGTGAAGACTGGAAAAAACAGGTCTTTCAATTTTCCGGAGCACGCCATTTCGTTCCTGCTCAATTGTGCAGATGCGCAGATTCGTACCAATGCGAGCCTGCGATCAGCAGAGGGTGGGCTGTGGGTGTGGCCAGCTTCAGCGGTTGGTCCGGACCCACAAACAACTGGAAGCCGCCATTTTGTAAGCCCCACCAGTGCGGATCTGAAGACCTCACACTGCTCCACATTGCCCTGGAACAAAGAGAGGATACCTGTGGAAGGGCTTAAGGGACAGTCCACGTTGCTTCGAGCCAAGAAGAACCAGTAAGTAACGGCATGGAGCAATAAACTCACCTCATGCGGAAAGGGCCTAAGTCCATTCATTGTGGGCCCTGACAGGTTTATGTGATTGCAGGAGTGGCTAGGGGCACTGTGAGATGGCAAGGGCTGCAATGCCCCAGAGAAAGACTACATCCACACCTTTGTGGAAGCTTAAGCTGCAGGTAAGACTAAACTGGTTCTGCTCAAGGCAGTAGACTGTTTGTGGGGATGTAAAGGCGTCTCAGGATAGGTATTAGGTACAGGCCCCCTAAGGCACTGTGATACCATTGTAGGCTGCCCAATAACTGATCATAGCTGATGTTCTAGGACCAATACAAGTTAGGAAACCTCAAATCAGGCTGTCTAAACACAGGACCAGGCTTGACATGAGACAAATTGTACAGTGGGTGCTCTTTATTGAGCTGTTTGTCAATTGTTTTTGCCTGTTGTTACTGTTTTCCATCAAGTTGAATTTGATTTATGATGGTCCTATGAATGAAAGACTTCCAGGAGCCCCCATTATCAACAGCCCTGCTCGAGTCTTGCAAATGCAGGGCTGTGGCTTGTTTGATAGAACCAGTCTGCTTGTACTACTGCCTTCCTCTTTTCCCTCCTGCTGTTCCTCTTACCAGGCATTATCATCTTTTCCACTGAATCATGTCATCTCATCATATGTCCAAAGTACTGTTACCCCAAAACGTAGGTGCCACAAGGGCCACCCTGTGATGCCAGTATCTCTGTGCAAAAGTGGGGAATTAATTAGCTCAAAGAGGAGGCTTGTGGAGGGGGGTGTAACTTAACAAGACTTTTCTAACAATGTTTACGGGCTCACACAGGAAAAGAACCAGCCAGAGATTCAAAAGATGTGTTTTATTGAGGGGAATTCACCCATACACTCACACAAGATACATACAGTCACACATTCATACGCGTGCTGACTGAAGGATAAAGGCAGGAAAAAATATGTATAGAAAGGCTGAGGGTTTTGAGGAGATTTATAATTGCTAGTCCAGAAGAGTATGAAGAAGTGGAAATGTGGTTTGCTTAGGTAGAATCTAGGGACAGTTCTCATTCAAGAGCCAGATGGACAGACTGATGGGCAGATCTTCAAGAGACTTTACTGGGCATCCTGAAATCCAAGGTATTTGTACCCCAAAAATAGCCTGTGGCAGTGGAAGGAATGTGCAGTTTCAGGTCTGGAACAATGGGAGTTGCAATACGGACAATGGGCTATCAACCCACTAATGTTCGCAGTACTTGGATGACAAAGACATGATGACTGTTGTAATAGCTCTATATTGTGGGTGCTATGAGGCAAGAGGCAAGAGTCCAGGTATACAGGGGATCAGTATCTGTCGATCAGTGACCTGGTGGGCTTTTTGCAGTTGTGTTCCCTGGAAAGACATTCATACTTAAGCCAATCATCCACAGGAACAACAACTACTGCCTGGCAAAGGACCTAATCTCACCTTTCTCATATTTACAGTCAGATTTCTTCCCTCATTCAGTTTGACCTTTCAGTCATCTCTCAGGCTTGAATTTGATATTAAGTGCCAATTAAAATGTGTTGCCAATTAAATATGATGCCAATTAGATATGGTGCCCATTCCAAACCATACTGATATTGGGGACCTCCAAAGCAGGACCTTACAGTACAACCATCTCAGATTTAGGGCCTTTCTGCACTACACTGTTATAGTGCCATGATTCCACTTTCAACATCCTATGGAATCCTGGGGTTTGTAGTTCAGGGAGGAGCATTTAGAGTTCTCAGTCAGAGAGCTCTTTGGCTTCAGGATGTGGAAAGTGGAATAATAGCACTATAATAGTGTAGTGTGGAAAGACCATTAGTTACTTTGACTTGTAATAAGAGTTCAGGCCTGATTTACTCAATGATCCATGCATTTGTCTTTTTAGAAGCCCATGGCATCCACACAATGTTCCTCCAGCACCAGATTTAAAATTTGATTTTTTTTTCTTGTTAACTTTCTTCACTGGCCAGTTTTCAAATCCATTCATCGAAATTGAAAATGTTGTGGCATGGATGATCCTGACTTTGGTAAAGAAATATATATCTTTACACTTGAAATCTACAGCCCTTGTGGTCTCTTCTAACTCTATTATTCTCTGATTCTGTGAAATGTAGTTAGGATTGTAGCTTTACTGTTAAAGTGATTTCCATTATAATCTGGCTGCAAAATATCACTCATGTGTAAAGAAGAAAACATCATTATTATATGTTGTGTGCCTAGATGTTGTTTTTTAATATAAGATAAAAATGGATTTTGTTTATTAGTTTCTGAGACACACATAAATGCCTGTTTGTCTAATTGATGTCATGTCACTAGTATTTAAATTTGTGTGGCACCATAGGTAGAAAACTCAGGACTGTTCGTCTAGTAAAAACCACAGCTATCCAGCAGGCATCGGAAGGACAAAGCTTTGTATAGGTGAAATTTCTTGGATCATATCCTAAGTGGGTACAGACTGGTGTAAATATTGAGCTGTATCCATTTCCACCACTTGAAAATCTGGTTTGTTTGGTCTCATGTTAAATTTACTTAAAAATTGTGGTTGGAAAGATTGACTGGAATTAGAATGTTATTGAGTTCACATTCTTCTTAAAACAGACTGTAAAGAAACCAGCCAGGAAAATACAATCCAAGGAAATAACAGTGTGAAAAATGGATGCTAGTGTGCCAGACAAACGCCGAGAACTGGAAATGGGGCAATGAGACCTTGTAGAAATGGGGTGAGAGGTCACTATTAAAATCAAAGTCATATATATAGTTCTGAAGACCCTGAAGTATTTTTGAGTTTTTCAAAGCTTACTTTAGCCTAAAGTAGCCTGAGAAAAGCTTCCCTTTAGCTACATTGTAAGTGCACTTTAATGTTTCCAATTAAAATTTTCTTTTGTATGGTGGAGACATCATCAGGAAGTTCAGAAACAGAGCTTCTTCATCTTAACCTGGTTTTAGAAACCCAAGAATTCGTTGGGAATTTCCTAACCCTGTGAAATTCATTGCCTATGTCTACTTAGTGTTATAAAAGTTTAATCTGAGACTTATATTTCCTTTGGTTTTGGCAGCATTAAAACTGGTCTAGATAGATTTTTGGAGAAAGGCTCTGGAAAATACATCAAAGGATATTTGGAAGTAAAAGGAATGTATATATGTATTTCTTACCTACCACGTATCAACAAATCTCAGAGAGGGGTACAATAAATAAGAGGAGGGCACTGCATGATCACAGAGCTACATCCAAGAAGGTCTTGTCCCCAGTCTACACATGGTGGATCACACAGGAAATCCACCAAACCTGCTGATCTTAATTATCATATAGATATATCTAGAGGAACTCTCTCAAAACATCTAGGTTATTTAATACTTTAAAAGTCATCATCAACATGAAATTAGACCAAGAACATATTAGTAGCCAGTGCTATTCTTTTAAAACCATTGTTGGGTGGGTTCTATACGGTAATCCTGAAAGCAGTCTTATATGTGCCATAGTGCACTAGCTACAGCCTCAAGAGCAGTTCCAGACAGAGCACATTGTAATAATCTAAATCTAGAAACATTTCAGTCTGGTTTCAGACCTGGTTATGGGACAGAAACAGCTTTGGTCTCCTTGGTGGGTGACTAACACAGGGAACTGGATAGGGTGTGTGTGTCCCTGTTGGTTCTGCTGGACATTTCAGTGGCTTTTGATACCATCAGCTTCATTCTTTCTTGGTCACTCTCAGAGGGTGGTGCTGGGGGATTCTTGCCTGACTCCATAGCCACTGGCCTATGGAATCCCTCAGGGTTCAATCTCGTCCCCTATTCTGTTTTAATATATTCATGAAACCACTGGGAGAGAGTATCTGGAGTTTGGGGGTTAGGTGTCATCAGTACGCTGATGATGCCCAGCTCTATTATCCTTTCTGAGTTAGCAGAATGTGCTGTCCGGAAGGGGGAGAAACTGATGAGGCAATAGCTAACTGAGAGGTGATTTAGAGCAGGTAGTCATAATAGTGAGTTGAGATTAAGAAGCCCCGACAGTGTCAGAGTTTTAGAGTTTTAATTGCTTTTTCTAGGACAAACATTCACAATCAAGCTGGAGAGGTTCTTTAGTGAAGGACTAGCAACGTCTACAATTTCCAATGATATGCATATCCAAGCAGCTGTTCACCGGTCAGCTTAGTGATGAAACACAGAATGATTCTAGAGCAGATATTTAAATAAGCAGTCTCTAACCATGAAAAACCATGGTGTGATTGAAAGCAATTCATGTTTCTAGATAGTAAGTTATGTTAGAGAAACCATATCTTTCTTTTTTACAGTTACTAGCTTAGTAGATCAGGAACACTGTGTATACAGTTTATCTTGATCTCAGCAAAGCTTTCAGAAAGATCCTCTACAGTACTCAGGTTGACAAGCTAGTGTTTTATGGAATGAATAATGCAATTATTAGATGAATTTGGATGAATTTGTTCCTTCCAATCAGATACACCTGCACATGTAAATATTGTGCAAATCTATGCCCTGTTTTTTTTGGTGATTTATTCCCTCTTTTTGCGAATTCTTAATAGCTGTCCTACCAAGGGTGGAGCTACACCCTTCATGAAAGGCAGAAAATCTAGAAGGGGTGAAGGAAGAGACCACATATTTCAGTATCTGTTTCCCTGCCCCCTGGCTGAGTGAAGAAAATTAGGAAAAGAAAGATGGCAGGAAAAAAACATTTCATCCAGATTCCCATTGCCACTTTATGTAAATATTTTTCTTTTCTGCATGTCTGCTTGGTGGAGAAATGATTGACCTATACGCTAGAATCCAAGAAGCATGTGGAAACATTCTGTGAACTTATATTGTTATGCTGGCAAAGGGAATGGCTTTTCTCCATTGGAAGGTTTGGTTAATACGGAGGAATAGGTGAAAGAGCACAGAGGAGGACACCAGGAATAGTTTTTTTCACTTTCAGAATCAGAACTTTGGCCCCCAAGAAACTGCAAATTGGCATTAATACACATACCAAGAATTCTTCTGTTGCAAACCTCTCCCACTCCATCTCCCACTCCCATGGTAATCATAAGGCTTCTTGCTGGAAACATTTTGACAGAGATCTCAGCAAAATGTGCTAATGTGGAACATGCTTATGTAATTCCCATGACAGAGGCTGTTGATGTGGTCTGCCTGCTCTGTGTCCCAGCTGCAAGTCTGGTGGAATACACTACATACCAAAGTAGCTGTAGACAGAACCATGGCATTTAAAGAGGAACCACAGTGCTATATGGCCCCTGGTTCTTGCTGTCTATCAGGCCTTCTAAAGCTGGTTGTGAAGTATCCTCTGCATATCCACTTCCCCATTGACTGCAACTCATTTTTTTTTCCTTTTCAAGTACTGAACCCAGTTCTTACAACCCACCTTCCAAACTGCATGCAGTCAGTTTCCCACACCAAGTATGCCCATATACAGACCTAATCAGGACTAAGACAGGCTAAAAAACATCCATAAGCAGCTGCCAGGGATCCAGTAGTATCAGAGACACTTACCCTGGGGCTTCCTTTCATTTATTCTCCTACAATGTTGTCATTTTAATTCATGTCCCCTTATGTAGCATCATACTGGAGCATGGCTGGAATTTAAAATGGCAGCTCCACAACCCAGAAGCCCAGTGTCCCTTGGTGTGATGCACCCCTGTGCTATCTGATGGGCCCACAGGGATTAGGGATGACTGAGAATTTCACATGGCTGGAAGATTTGGTAGTGGTGGTGGTGGTGATTTTCTATAAAAACAAAATTGTTTTATATGAGAACTTGCCATGGCCTACACATTTCTTCATAACTTAAAAGAATGGTACATCATTTAAAACTGAATGGAGGAGAAAGGGCACTAGGAGATTCATTCTTCCAGTCACGGAATGCTTAAACAGGCAGGATATTTTTTTTTTAACCTGAACTCAGGTGATGCACCAGGATTGCTGAAACTAAGACAGATTGACTCCACTCAGTATTTGGAAGGAGGGGAGAGGATATATGGGAACTGTGTGCCTTGAGTACTAGAGGAGGTCAATAAATTTAATTAATAAATTAAATGTATTAATTCAGCATCTGCAGTATGTAAAATGTCTCACTGTGTGACCACTTGTTGCTGTCAGTGTTAATGCATGCCATGTATAAAGGATAAAGTGTGTGTATAAAGTAGTGTGTAAGGCTGAGACAAAAGACATTTCACCCACTCCCACGTGGAAATGTACTTCTAAAAATTCTGGAAAAGAAAGCCAAAGCTTAACAAAATCTTTCCACCAATGTTTATGGGGTCTTGAAGGAAGAACCAGCCAAAGATTCCAAAATAAGCTAAAATGTATTTTATTGAAAGATTCACACATACACACAAAAGGTCCAAACACTCACACACTTACACAAGAGCTAACCAAAGGATAAAGGGAAGAAAATTGTGGATGGAGGAATTTTGGGGTTCCAGTGATAATTTTCGATCCAGAGAGCAGTGAGGAAAATAGCAATGTGGCTTAGATGGATGCCTAAGGACAGTACTCATTCAGGAAATAGAGTGACAGTGTGGCAACCAACAAGTGAAGTACTGCCTCTGACTGCTCATATTGGAGGGCTTGTGTACCCAAAATCTACCCTGCGGGTATGGGTATGAATGGCTCTCCCAACTGAGTGGACAATGAGAGTTGCAACACAGACAAAGGGGTCTGGATGGAGCTAACAGTCTTAGTGTTTAGGTGACAAAGAGGTAATGGCTGTCGTAATAGCTCTGTATTGTCGAGAAGTTTAGGGAACAATGCAGGGAAATGTCCAGGTGTGAGGAAGCAAAGTTGAAACAATCCTTGTTTTGGTGGGTGTGACAAAATTAATTGGTTATTAGAATTGGAATCCAGGTTAGCCAAAGGGAGGGGTTAGATGGGGGAGTGAGTAACTGTAATTTAACTGAAACAGAGTTGGAGTTAGAGTCTCTAGTCAGAGAGTGCTTGGAGTTGAGAGAAAGTGAAAGATCCATCTCTGAGAGAGAGAAAGAAGGTGTTGGATGGTTTACATATACAGTTGTGCTGGTTGCTAATCCTTAAATCACCAACTACCTTTTATTCTGACAGTTTGTTAAATAAAGAATTGTTTATATTTTTGTAACAGCTGTCTCAATAAAGTGTCTTTACTCTGAATTGGGTTACACGTGCTACCACCAGTGACACAATCATTGGATAAATAAATCCAGGCTTTGCCCTATCTCTGAAAGGGTGCGGATTTAGGGAAAGCAGTAGAGGGAGATAAACTCAGAGAGAAAGCCAGTGGGGAGCAGAAAGTGAAGAAGGGTGCTGCATTCTCTAAGAAGGTGGAGATATAGCAGCCCTTGAGTGTCATAACCCTGGTTCTGCCCAAGAGATCTCCCTGGTTCCGCTTTTGACATAAAGTGGTGTCTTCAGAGTAGGAACTTCCTTTTCACCCTTTATATGCACAGAGATGTTCCAACTTCAGCTTAAGTCCATTATCTCTGGAGTTGCTTGGTAATCTGCCTAACAATAACTTCAGCTATGCCTAAAGGGAATATTAGCTGACCTGCCTTGCAATCCAGTCAGTAATTTTCCTTTGCCTTCCAGTCACCTCAGGTTCTATTTTATATCAGTGCCAATTAATGCAGTTGCCAACTAAATAATATTTTACTAATTAAACCTTATCAATCTTGTGGGGTGCATGGGGCCATAACACACTCAGTCCACTACACCACACTGGCTCCAAATTGCCCTATAATTTTGGGAAACGTTGGAGCAATCTTTTTCATGATTTAATACCTTGGAAGGGTTGTTTCTGCTCCTATACCCAATCATCTCTTGAATATACTGGGCTTTTGGCCCTAGTTTGTTGCTACTATTCCTGATCCATACATTTCTTTTCAACCACTATCATCTCTTATTTGAGATGTACTGAGGTATGATGTAAGCATGGTTTCCAACCATGCAAAGTGCTGGCTATAACCTTTTCAGCCCTACATATCTTGAGTCCAGACTATTTGAAAAACAGTATTTTTCTCTATGAGATTGTTTGTGCTCTAAGATCTGGAGGGGAACGTTTTCTCTTGACCCTACCACTATCCCAGGCACACCTGGTGAGAACGCCACATAGAGTCTTCTTGGTGCCTGCTCCCAAGTTATGGAACTCCCTTCCCCAGGAAGTCCACTTGGTACCCTCCCTGCTATCTTTCTGCCAGCAGGTGAAGACCTTTTTAATTTAAGGAAGCACTTGGTTTTTAGTATACGAGGCAGATAATTTTTTTCAATGGGATGGGGTGTAGTGTTTTTATTTTATTATGTTTTTAAGTATCTTTTAATTTTGTTTTAACTTGTTTTTAAAGCTGTTTTTAACCTGTGTTTTGAAACAGAATTCAGTTTGTGTTTTAACTTTTGTATTCGCATTTTCTAAACTGTATTGTGCCTTTAAAATATTGTATGCTGCCTTGGATACTATATTGGGAGAAAGGAATGAAATGAATGAATGAATGAATATCCCTGCCTTTCCCTTCATGAACTCAACACCTCCTCCTCTATATTCTTCTGCCAGTATCCACATTCCCATCTCTCAATCTATTTATTGTTTTTTACTTATTATTTTTATACAGTGATAATGCTAAAGTGACATAAGACTATACAGCTTTAACACTATAACTCTAAAAAGAGGGACAAAACATAGAAACATTCATTCTGGTAAGCAGAAATATAATAGAGGAATGAAGGTCAACAGAAAAACTGTATGCCAAGGGTTACATCCCCATCAGCAGGAATATTCAAACTGTGGAAACAGATACAGAATTATGATATTGTTGTGTAACTGAAAACTTTCAGGGAGAAAAAACAAAACCACCCTGCAGTGAGAATAATGTTGCAGCTAGTGTTGGAAATTTGTAAGAAAAACACCCAGTAGGAAGAGTGTTGTATGGATGTCAGGGAGAGAAAAAATACCTTGCAGCCACAACTATAATTTTCCAAATCCCAAGGGTTTTTGGCCAATCTGGAAGGAGCCCTGTTTGTTTGTTATATTTATATGCCACCTTTTCTCCCAGAATGGGACCCAACATTGCTTCCAAAAACAACATTCTTTCAATGACTCTGAGGCAGTCATTGTCTCTCAGCCCAGCCTAACCCCATTGTCAGTTGGCTTCTAGGTCAGTGGGTAATAAATCCTTTCCTACTTTTGCATAGCTTTAGAAGAGCTGTCCAGGGTGCTGACCACACTTAAGAAAAAGGTTCAGCACCTTGGAGTGTTCTTATAAAACTCGGATTAAAACATGGAATGGAGCATTGCCCCACTGGCATGGGAACTACCAGCTGCCCCTGTCTAAACCACAAGGGTGTTGTAAAATAAGGTTGGAGGTAGGTAACCATGCAAATAACCCTGGCTTCCTTAGAGCTACAGCAAAATAAAAATGTGAGAAGTAAATTGCAACAACAATTTGAACAATCAAAAAAGAGCTTGGCAGAACTCACACACTGATGGATATCTATTTTAAAAAGTTCTTTCCCTTTAAAAAGACATAACATCCCCCATTTGCAATAACACTTTATGGTGGCTCTCCCTTTTGGGGGTTCAGCACTTGCAAATTTAATTATTTGCTGATTATTTTCTTTATTCATTTTTATTTTTAAGAATCTTACCTGATTTGCCCTTGCCCCAGAAAAAATACATCCTTTCTAGGAATCTCTGGGTCCTCCAGCGTGATTCCTGGAGAGAACACTTCTCTAGGTATTGCTAGGTCCTCTGGCATGACTCCATGGCCCACTTCCACTGGAAGTGGACCACAGAATTGTGCTGGAGGACTCAGAGATTCCTAGAGAAGTGTTTGTACGTTAAAAAAGAAAGTATTTGTGATTTTGATTTTTATTCATGATTTTCCCACTTTCGCAGGAGTCTTCTATCCATAACCCCACAAAAGTGGAGGGCTGCCTGTATGTTGCAATGCTTTTTGTGAGATTATCTAGCTCTAAATTCTTCCCTTCCAGTCCTAGTTTGGAGCAGTCCCCCTTCTCTACATTTTTCTTTTAATGCGTTTGCTTTTTGGAATAGAAGTCCTTAAGAACTCTTTCTCCACCCCCACCCTACCCTCACAAAAATAAAAGCATTTTTAATTTAAGAAACAAACAGGAAAAGAAAGAAAATAGGAAGAAAATATTTGTTTACTGGAAAACATCTGTTTGTCTTTAAACCGATGTAAAAAATTTACAGGGCAGCACTAAGCAATGCCTTCTGTATTTATAGTTCTGCTTGATTTTCCATTCACATATATGAAATTACGGATTGCATGACAAACACCACAATTGTTTGTAGATGAAGCTTGTTTTTACTCTGACCTAAATTTCAGCAAGAATTAAAAAAAAAAATTAAAGCAACCTTTTATAGAATGGCACACATCTGTTGAGGCTGCCGGAGGACAAGTTGCTTGATAAATACCCACATTTTTTCAGACATGGGAATGCTTGAACGATGTGGGATGCCTGGTATGGCTATCTGCATGCCAACACCCAGCATGCTTTTTTTCAATTCATAGCAATTTGATTTCTGCGTATGCATTTTGAGGATACAGCAAAACGTTCCAGCATGTTTATGCCGTGTGGGTGCAGAATGCCCAGCTTTTTTTTTCCTTTAAAGGGGAAATAGAAAAACAATTTCTTGTGTGGCCACCTTGTTGAAATACTGCTCAGAAACCAGTCACATGATTTCAAAATCTATTTTGCTGGGTGATTTGGCTAAAAAAACTCAGATTCTTAGGCACTAGTGTAAAATGACAAAGAGTCTAAGCAACCAGATAGCCTTCCCTGCTTGACTCAACCGTATTCGGCCGACACTTATTCCATTCACATTGGCAGTATTGTATGAGGTGCTTCTAGATGAAACTTTTATTGAGAGCTTTGAAATGTTATTTACTGTTCTTGTTGCTGTGTGCTTTCAACTTATGGTTTTCTGGGGCTGAGTGTATGTGATGCGCCCAAGGTCACCCAGTGGGTTTCCATGGCCAAGTGCCAGGGGGGAATCAAGGCCTGGTATCAGAGCTGCAGTCCAGCACTCAAACAACTACACCATGTTGGCTCTCATCTGTTGTTCTACAACTTCTAGAATCTCCCCATCAAGGACGCTGGCTGGGGTTTCAGGTTCTATTTTAATTTTTCCAAGCTGTGCCTTTATTGTCCAATTGTCCTGCCTCAGGGGACCCCAGAGCTGTTTTTAAGGTAGAATGAGCTCAACACTGGCAGATAGGTAATTAATAATTTTGTCTACTTGCAAGTACATTTTTTAAAACAAAACAACAAAAACACAGAATGCATTACATTACAGTAGCAGCAACAGCACCCAATTGAAGCAGGAAGCACTCTGACTGCCATGAAAACAATGAGAAAATAATAACAGAAACATTACAAAGCTGAATAAATAAAAATACAATTAAGATATCAAGTAATGTGTAAGAAGTCAAAGCAAAAGTGCTTACAAGGCCTTCTATTTACACTTTAAAAGTAAAATCTGTGGAGATACATTAGAAGATAGAAGACTGCACACTTAGTAAGCGCAAAAGGAAATGCAAAAACTTGTATCTACCAAGTGTGAGATGTATGGAATCAGGCACAGGGCACAATCGGGGTCCAGCAAATTACTTCTTCCATTCATTATCATTCAGCCCTCAGTAAATATACCTCTTACAGACACAATATGTACTTAGAAGTTCTTTCCATGTATTCAGCGTATCTTTCTTCTAAGTAAGTATGCACAGGACAGATTGTGGGCAGCCTTTGTTATTATTCCTGGAAAAGCTCAACTACAATAGTTGTCTTAATATTTGGTGTGTGTGTGTGTGTGTGCTTGATCATTGAGTACATTCCTGATTAATAATGCCGAACAAAACTACATGAGAGTCTTGGTGGTTCAATTTGCCTAATGGACTTTTCAGGGGAAAGTATCTTTTCATTTGTTAAAGATAACATAGTTAAGAATGCACTACGTATTAAATGTTACAAGGCAAGGATCTGTTGGGAGGTGATGAGAGAAGGGAATATTGGGACTGAGTGGTGACTGGTGGAATGTCTGAGGGGATTTTGAAGAGACTGCAGTTGGCCAGGAATGAGGGCGTAGTCTTGTCAGGATTAGGGATTATTGAATGGGGGTTCAGGAATTTGAATGGTTAGGAGGATCAGGGTCAGAGCTAGCCAGGAGGTGAGTGTGTGAGAGAGTGAGAGATGTGATTTAAACTATTAAATAATTAATCTGTGATGTTATGTTCAATTTTGGTTCAATAAATTTCCATTTTTGTATGATATACTTTTGCCTCCAGGAATGCTACATATTGGAGAGTTGGTGTCTGTGGTGGGAACAGTTAATAAGGAGTGGTGAGGGTAGATGATAAATAAAACCTCACATAGGAACCACAAGAGCAGCTAGGTGGTCCCCACAGTTAGTGCCTACAATGGTGGAACAGAATGAGGTCCTCGTGTTGGTGACAGATGTGGGGATAAAGAGCTCACATTTGGTGGCAGAGGAAGGGTAGGTAGAAACTCTCAGAGTTGGTGGCAGCAGAGGGATAGGCAGAAAAACACAAGGGGGCTCTACCCCACTGTTTTAATATTGGGGGATTGAGCCCCACCTGTTCTGTTAGGGGGGTCCATGCCCTGTCTCATTTTACATGAAGCTCATTTCAGACACAGTTGTCTTCCAAACTTCCCATGTATTCCCACCACATCTTCCATCTTTTTTCTTACCCAAAAACATCAATTATAGAGGGAAAGATGGAATAGTTGCAGAATGCCTTTCCACTTTTAGTGCTAGAAGCTGTCTGCAACCACCCTTTGTGTTTACCTCACACTACATGCGAAATGGCCACAGGACATCATGGGAAATATTTCTACCAACTATTTTACGACTAGGGCCACGATCCAAGGCATGTTTGCTAGGATTTAAGCTTCTCTGACATGAGTGCTTAGGATCAGGCACTGAGCAAATGCATGTTGGTAGACCAGTGGCATTTTTCAGATGATAGTCATATGACCACTTTGATAGGTTGAACATTTAATTTGTGAACCACCTATGGGATATTTTGCCCAAAGAGGCAATACAGCAACATCTAAAATAAACAAGTTAGTAAGTAATAGAGAGGGGGTGTCTTGCCATATTTCCAAGAAAGAATTATTATTTGACGCAAGGAGCTTTTACTCTTTGGGAAGGGGAAAGTCAAACACAGGTAATTTGGACAAAGCTACATGCTCAAAAAGCATCTCAGTTGTGTTCATCAAAAGAAATGGAACAGATTTCATACCCACTGTCTGGAGCATTGCATTAATCACAATTCAAATCTCAAAATGAACTTCCAATGTACTCTAGCAACATTTGGCTTGGTTTTAACTCTGGCATGACATCTGTGAGGTCTTTGCCTTTAAGTCTTCTGATCATGATGATTCTGTTCACACTGGTCAGAGTTGATCAAAGCACCCATTAGCTCAAATCATTCTTATATTCCACTTATTAGCTGACACTCTATCAGTATACTAAGTTGGTGTAAATCTTGGTTTTGCCAGTGGTTGTGCTTTTTATAGACATGCAATTCCCTGCTTGCCCAGAACACAAGGGGAAGCTTACAGGCTGGATAGCATATGGGCACAGCTGTTTCTCCCATGACCAGCACAGCCGCAGGAAGGTACAGTCAGTAGCCTATAAATTACCACAAGACTGTCTGCCCCATCATCCCTGTAAGTACAGTGACAGGAGTTTTATGCTTCACAAGCTTTAGACAAAATCTCACTTATTGTGTTTTGCTACATCAGATAGTCAGTCTACAGTTTCTTCTTGTTTAATCCTTATGCTAAAAAAATTGCAATGAAAGAGCACGGTTTGCAATAGCAATCACCATCCCTCCAGAGCATTCTTTGTTTTCCTGTCTATCTTTTATTTAGGTCAAGAATCCTGGCAGTATACATCAGGAGTTTCTCTGGCGTCTCAGAATAAATGCACACACTGTGCCAGTGTTGCCGACAGATTCACGTACTAGAGTGGCCTTTTGCCAGCTACACAGAGAACACTCCTCTGTCTGAAGGACTGCCAGAGGATGCGTGTGTGCTTCAAATTGCCTGTTGACCTGTGACAACCCAATGAACTTCACCCAGAGGTGGTTTTCCAGTTCCTTCCTCTCAAATATAGCCTTTAGCACTTGGTATTCACTGGTGGAGATGATTCCTTGCTTTAAGGCTTTCTCTATCTGAAGGGCTGTTCAGTCCAAGTCTGGTTTGAAGCGGGGAGAGCAGAGGCCTTGAAGCTGCCCATCAATACTCAGCACCTGGAGATGGTACAGACACACCTGGCCATCTAGTCACAGTGTTCCTCACTATAGAAAGAGGAATTGCATTTCTATTTAAATTAAAGTTGTTATTGCTTAATGCGGACCTATAAATATAAATCAGTATACAGTGCATTCTCCATATATGTGAGGGTTCCATTCACAAATGCTTACATCCCAATATATTCAATGGTGATGATGATGGATGCTTCAGCATGGACGCACACACATTGCCACCATTTTAGGTGTAGGACACAACACAGTTGTGGATACTTGAGTTCGCATGTCTGGAGACCACGGGTAAGGAAGGCCCACTGTATGCAGTTGTTGTTGGGTGCTTTCATGTCATTTCTGACTAATATCTGACCCTAAGGCAACCCCATCATGTGGTTTTCTTGGCAAGACTTGTTCAGAGGAGTTTTTCCTTTGCCTCTCACTGAAGCTGAGAAAGTGTGACTTTCCCAAGATTACCTAATGGGTTTTCATGGCCAAGCGGTGATTCAAACTCTGGTCTCCAGAGTCATAATCCAATGTTCAAACCAATACACCATGAATAAGCATATGCAGACTCTGTGCAAATCTGTGCTCTTTTTGTCTTCCTTTTTAGCAACATAGGAAGTTGCCTGATGGTGAATCAGACCATCTAGCCCATATTGTCAACTCTGACTGGCAGCAGTACTCCAGAGTTTCAGACAGGATTCTTATCTACCCTTATTTGGATATCTCTGGTGTTCCTGGGTCCCCAATCAAAGTCCTAATTTGGGCTGTTTAACTTCCAAAATCTGGTAAAGTCAGTTGCGTTCATGATGATCCCTGTTTTTTGGTATTCTACAAGTTCTCATCCTAATCGAGCCTAAACTCCTTCTGTCATGCCATATAAAGACAGACTTTCAAGTGTGAAATCTTGCAGAATGGGCATAATCCGATGCATCTATATTTACAAAATGTCCTGCCATGGTGGTGATGGTTAAATGAACAAAGTGGACTTTTGATACAGAAGTAAGGAGTAAGGAGAATATGCCGTTCCCTGGTTTTAGTCTGCACATTTTTTCTTATTCATTTTTATCACATGCTTATGCTTTCTGTCACATCTCTTTCATTATTTTTGCATAGCAATTTCAGGTGATTTCACCACCACCCCTAAACAGTCATTTTGAAAATTACAATCAGCCGTAAAATTACAGGCATCTTAAAAATTACAACTCAGAATTCTTCTGCCTCCCCTTCATTAGTCCAGCCTTCCCCAACACGGTGCTTTCCAGATGTTTTGGACAACAACTCCCATGACCCAGTCACCATTCCAACATCTCTTGTGGGTACCATGCTGTAACAGCATGATATTCCTATATTTCAGCATATGTTATAATACTGTTAAATATATAAACCTACTTACACAAATACAGAAAGAGAAGAAACACATGCAATGAAAAATAAAAAGAAGTTCCACAATGCAGTCTTGCTTTGCAATTCCCTTTCATCAGCCTGTAGGTGGAGCTCCATATTCACCAAATCAATCTCTTCCTTTCTTTGACTTATCTTAAGAGAGGTACGCACAAATCACTTGTCAATGGCTGAAAAATCTAGGAATAAAGGGCATAGGCCATGTCTCCTTAAAGCCAACACCAGTTATTTCCCTTGATTTAATACTGACTCTGGTTTGTGCTCAATGAATTTTTGAGACAAAGCAAAAAAATTATACACTAATGCCTTTCTCTGTCCAGTAGTTGCAACTAGATAAAGGACCAGGTTGTAACACCTTCCTCTGTGGCAGGGATTGATTTCTGTTTACTATCTATCCTGGAATAAATCTGCTCTAGACAAGAGGATTAATAATATACCCTATAAGTGATTATAGCCACAGTGTTGGGGGAGTGAAAATGAAATTTTCCTTCAGCGCCCAAATTTCTAATACTGCAATAACTTAAAACTTCAGTTGAGCATTTGAAAATACAGGTTAAGCATTCAAAGAAAAGAGCTGGGCACAGTTACCAAGGGGTATGTCTCACTCCCTACAATGCTAGAAATTTGGAAACTGAAGGAAAATTATATAGGGGGCAGAATTCTTATTTCGGGGGCAATGCCATCATCTTACCAGCACCACCTCATGCCTATACCCACGTGGCACCCTGAAAGCCTCATTTATTTCAGTGGAATATGTGTTACAATATGCTTGAGATCACAGCCATAATTACTAGGAAGTGTGTGAGTCAGTTTTCACCCAATTACCGAAAGGTGTACTGCTATGAAGGAACTGTTATATGGGGGCAGGGAGATGGTGTGTAAACTTAAAGATCTTTTTGCTGCAATAGCATGGAGACAAGATCTGGTCTTACCTATGTAATTATTCCTCACATCACTGGTAATATTGGGGTTTATTCAAGTAGCATGCTGTCAGCTTTTAAAATGGAAAGAAATCACATGAACAAGCAGAAAAATTTGGTTATAGGATATTTGCTATGGTGTTAATTGAGCATCACAGGGGCATGTCTACAAGGATGTGAGCATGTTCAGACTTGAGAGTAGGCCATTTTGGGGTCTGTCTGTTACCAAGGCAGAAGAGTAAATGGAAGAGGTATTTGTAATGCAAATGACCATTCTGGGCAACCTAGGTTTTTCATTTGCATTATAAAGAGAAACAAGAATTCATTAAAGTTGCTCCTGAGAAAACATCCCATTGCCATTAATATTTAGTGTCTGTCAAGGGTTGACATCATTTCCCTGAGTTCCAAATCTGGAAGTGTGTATGTGATAAATGCATGCCAGTAAAATGTGCTAGTTCCTTTTAAAGGTATATTTGATTGAATATGGGCAACCTGATCCCCAGAGGAATCTTCATGAGGATGAATTGGGTACAGGACCAGATCCTTAGGCCCACCAAATGCTTTATTTTCCTCTTGGAAATGCACAAAGTGCAGGGCCACATGTGGCCTTTTAAGGTTATCTACCTATCCAGTTTTTCCAAATTGCCCTCCTCCTGGTTCAAACAGCCGGTGAATGGTCTCTCCTCTAGGCCTCTAAAAATGGCTATTCACTTTATAGGTAGCTCCCAGAGCCTCCCCCCCCCGCATTGTTCAATGTTTTAAAAAGCACACCATTTTCAAGTAAATGTATTTACTTAATTTATAATCCCGCCTTTCTCCTTATACAGGACACAAAGTGGCTTATACCCAATTAGAAACAAGACACATCTTTTTGAAAAAACCAACTTGTTACTAGAATGCTTAAAAAACCCAAACAAATAATTCTATCAAAAACTCAAAACTGTTTAAAACACATGTAAAATATAATTTAAAAAGATAAACTGACAGCCCAATTAAAAGCCCATTCTGCCACATGAATTATGAGCCAAAAAGCCTGTCTGAATAAATAGGTATTTGGCTGCCAGTGGGAAAACAGGAGGAGGAGGCCAACAAACTTCCCAAAGAAGAGAATTCCACAACCTGGGGGAAGACACTGAGAGGGCTCTCACACAAGTCCTCACCACACTTATGTGCAAGGGTGGTGGGACTGAGAGAAAACCTTCCCCCAAAGATCTTAAAACTGGGGCAGACATCTGTTCTGTTTCTATTTTTGCACTTGTTGGCAGTCCGCATGGCCTCCAGAAGTCCCAGTGGAAGAATGTTGTCCCTCTTCCAGTCCACCGCAGTTGCCCATATTGATTTATTATATTGCAGAGCAAATGCTTCACAAGATAAATATCAAACAATCTTGTAAAATTGATAATTATCACCTCTGTTAAAAGTGAATTCTGTGTTCTTGTGCTGACAAAAGTGAAGCCAAACCAGGGCTGTTGTGAAATAAGAGAGAGGCGTTAGCCTGCTGGGAGAACCCCGCATTTGTGCAGCTAGAAAAATTTTCAAACTTGAGTATTGAGGGAGTCATGACATCTGAGTGTCAGTCAAAAAACAAAAATGGAAAACTAAGAGAACGGGAAGGGTGCATTACCCTGAGTGACTAAAAATTATTTACTCCCAGTGGAAGGCACAGCTTTCTAGAACCCTATATAGGGCCATTCCTGTTGGGGATGACAATATACTGTTACAAAATGTTGCAGTGTGTATTGGTTAATCCTCTAGCAATCTCTGGGGGCAATACTCTTATCTACTGCTAATTTTTGTAATTTATATTTCTGAAAAGTAATATGAAGAATTATAAACATTAAGGCATATTTTCAAAAAGTTTAGTGTGGAAATATTTCTTTCAGCACTGAATGGCATCATCTCCCATTTTCTTCTTCCCATTTTGGACTTCCTGTGACTTCTATATAAGGCAGATTTTGGCTTGTGAGTGCCAAGAGTTGTTTTGTTGTTGTTGTTGTTGTTGTTGTGTGCCTTCAAGTTGCTTCTGGCTGATGGTGTGAACCCGAAGGTGAACCCAAGAGCAGTGTTGTGACTAATCTGACTATCAGATTAGAACACTGGGAGACGAGGGGTTGATTCCCCACTCAGCCATGGAAACCCACTGGGTGACCTTCCCTTTGCTTTTGCAAAGGCTACATACTTAGAATCAAAGGTTTCTGAGCTTAGGAATTTCTTTTCAGTATTTTCAGTTTCTATGTTTGATTGTCAACATTGGATAGTGAAGCGAGCTGATCGGAAGAAAATCAACTCTTTCAAAATGTGGCACTGGAGAAGAGTTCTACGGATACCACCGACTGCAAAAAAACAAAAAACAAAAACAAAAAACAAATGGGTCCTATTGCAAACCAAGCCTTAATTCTGACTAGAAGCCAGGATGACTAAACTGAGACTGTTGTACTTTAGATGCATTATGAAATGACACACTGGAAAAAATGATAATGCCTGGTAAAGTGGAAGGCAGCAGGAAAAGAGGAAGACTTGATTCAATCATCGTATGTCCAGTTTATGCTTCAGTCCACAATGCACGTGTGAAGAGTTGTGAACTGGGCATATGGTAATTCCCTCTTAAATCTGGCATACTACTTGGCCCTTTCTTTAAAGGACTTTCTTTTATTTGCTTCCACTGTTCAGCTTAATTGGATGATCCTGGGTTCTAAAATGAAAAGAAAGGGAGAAATGCTTCACCATGGGGCTTTATCTCTCCAGCATCACATTAAGCACACAAGGGAATTGCACACAAGGGAACTGTTAGAAACATTTGCTATGGTTAAAGAGCATTTCTTTTCTGATGCTGTTGCACTAGAAGCAATCTGAAGAGGCACCATCTCCAACCTGTTTCTCTTGGTGACTGACCTTATGCTGAATCAGAGAATCAGTCATTTGCAAACTTACTGATGTAAAATGGCTGTGAACGGCACCAAAATCAATGGAATAAAATTGGCTTCGCTCCAAATAAGGCATCGCAACTGCTGCATTACTGGTGATCAGACTATCACATGTTGCATTCATATCTGGCAGTAGTTAGAAAGATCAGTATTAATAGCCTTTAATCCTAAACACACTGAAGAATATGTAATGTTGAGTTCAGTGAACCTTAGGAATAATTGTGCTCTGGGTCAAGCTGCACAAGAAATTTGTTATTAATTTTATGATAAAGTTTGTTATTTTTTTTTAAGGTAATAACTCACTTTATCTCATTTCTGCACCAGAATAAGCTGTTCACAGCAAAGAACATGCCATAGATGGCATATGTTTAAAAAACGATGTAATGAGCAATTCATACAAGCTATAAAAAATGGGGATGGGGAATAGACACTTAGATCATTTTGAAATACAGTTACCTTTCCACATTCACAAGGGTTAGGGACACAGGACTCCCACAAAATGGAAAAATCAAAAATATCAAAATGTGTGGAAAGGGGGCCTAGGCATGATGGGAAGTAATGGATACCTAAGGTCCAAACCAGTCAGGGAAAGGAAAAGGAAAGGGGGTGAGTCAGCATGGTGGCCCTATATTTCTTCTCTCTCCCTCATCTCCTTCTTTGGGTATGGGGAGGCAGTGGGATAGGTTTGTGGTACTGTGAAACTGGGGCCATTTCCACACAAGGCTGTTATAGCGTGATGATTCCACTTTGAACCTCCTATGGAATCCTGGGGTTTGCAGTTTCAGAGGGACCGGAGGGAAAGGAAGGAGGGAAGGGAAAGGGATGGAGAAACTTGCAAATCTATGAAAGCCAAACCCACAAATGGAGGGCAGATTGTAATTCTGAGTAAAGACTGTTTTAAAATTCCACTCCTCAAAGTTCTGTAAACTTGCACTTCTAAATTTTATTTTCTACCTTATTTCCATTCTGCGGATATGATATGTTACTCCACTGGGCTTTCATCATGTTCTCTATACAAGGAAATAATAATATCTCCACTATTTGATTTACAGCCAGATCAAAATACATTTTCTTTTGGCTTCAATTCTGCTTTTCAGCTTGTTGATCTTGGTGACAATGAAAACAAATCAGCAATGAGAAACAAACAAGAACTTAAAAGCTTAGCATTTAATTAATTCAGTTTTTGACAGCTCTGGTGAACACATTGCCCAGATATGTGTTGAACAAGTCAAAAGAATGCTATGATTTAGCTTCTCTTTAGAAAGCCTATCTGGTTTATGGGGCTCTGTATTGCACATTTTGTGTGTTGAGTGGATGGTGGAAGGGCAGATCCAAAAGGTCAAGATAGATTTTCTCATATTATTTAGTATTCAGAGCAAAGTTCGTGACAGGAATTGCTACAGTTGCTCTTGTTGAGGATCTCGAGTATGGAACTGTGGAGGGCACATGTGGCTCTGCTCATTCTCATTGCCTTCTCAGATGCTTTTCATGTTAATCAGAGGTTTTCAAATTGAAGTAATCTAGGTGGAACACAGGATTTTTATAACAGTTCTGAAGAATTTAGTCTTCCGCAATTCCCATGTCTTCCTACAAGACTGATGTGCCATCCCTTACCACGAATTATTCATCTGTGATCTTTTCATGTGAACACTGAATGTCCTCCCAATCCTCTGTTCCACTTGCTGTTCCCTTTGTGTTTTATTGATTACTAGTGTATATACCTGACATTGCCTGGGACTTTCTTTTCTCATAGTTAAGACTTAGAAAGATTTGAGATCCTTTGTCTCTAATTCCCCAAACTGTCTTTTCCAGTACCTGCAACTTTCCCCAATATTCCCCAATCCAATCTGTATTCAGAGTTATTAACATACTTAACATACATACATTAACATACTAACATATACAAGTTGGGTTCCTGAGGGAATATATTGCCCTCTTCCCTTCTGCTAGGCCTCATCTCCATAGCAACCAGCTTATTCAAGACAGTCACAGTTGACTGAGGCCCAGGAGCTCTCTGGTTGAGCATTCTAAAGGCCCCTCTCTAAATGGCAAACCCCGGGATTCCATACAATCTTCTCAGGCAGCCTATTATATGAGGTCTTATAATTTTTCGGATATAATTTTTTGGACATGACTTATATTAAAAATGTATTTTATATTAAATAACTGCATTTATACAAACTGTTTGAAATAATTCTGTGGATTGAGAATATCTTGAACAAAAGGGCTGTATTTTTTGATGAAAGGGGACAACTGGACCAGACACAGAGAACTGATTGACAATATGAGAACCATGCCAAGGCATTCAAGTTGGTCCACTCCTCCAGCCTCGAGCCTGATGTCTCAACCTTTAACAATGTAAAACCACCTTTACCAATGAAATCCCCGCTTAAGTGCATGTCCTGGAACATGGGTGGAAATTCAAGTTTAAGGATCCTGACGTGATAGATTACATCAATGAGATTGATGTAATCTTTCTCCAACAGACATGGTGTACAACCAAATTAGACATTAATAGATAGGTCATATTTTATTTACCAGCTATTGCTCCTATTGGTAAAGGAAGACCAAGGGCAGGGCTTGCCATTTTGATTTCCACAGCCAGATACAGACGACAGAGTTAAGATGATATACCACATAAAGGGAAAAAGAAATCAATTATAATATAACTGTTCCAAGCTTGGGGGGGGGAAGGGGGAAGAAATGAAATATAAATGTTGTATGTAATTTATATGTATAATGAATACTTCAAATAAAAATATTTTAAAAATTGATTGCCACATCCTCAAATCCTCTATTAACTGTCTGCCACATTGTGCATAGATTGCTATGACTTGTTTAATTGATTTTGGTACCTTGTGCTTGCTGATGGTAAATGTATATATTCCACCAAAGCTTAGCAGGGACCAGAGCAGCCAGGTTTGGGCTATGTATTGTAAACCCAGAGAGACAATTGTAAACCTAGAGAGACAATTCCTGTTACCCCAAAATATGAGTGCCATGAGGGCCAACCCGTGATGCCAATATCTCTGCGTAAGAGTGGGGAATTAACTAGCTCAAAGTTCAGAGGTTTGCGAGAGGGGGATCACTTAGCAAGATCTGACTACCAGTGTTTACAGACTCATGTAGGAAAGAACTAGCCAAAAAGTAAAAATGTAAGCTGAAAATGTGTTTTATTGAAATAAATTCACTCATGCAAGCAATGGTTCAAACACTCACTCACTCACCAAAGGCTAACTGAAGGTAAGGAAGGAAAGTGGGATTGAGGGATTCAGGCAATATTTACCAGTCTGGAAAGAAACTGAGGAAGCAGTGATATGGCTTAGGTAGAAACCTAAGGAAAGTTCTTGTTCAAGAATCAGACAGACAGAATGGAGAACGGATCAACAAGAGAGGACACTGAGCAGCCTAAAATCAGGAGTATTTGTACCCGAAAAATGTCCCAAGGGTATGATTGTGACTCACACTCCCAGCTACACGGGCAATGGGAGTTGCAATACAAACAATGAAGTCCAGACAGACTTAATGGGTTTCATGTTTGAATGACAAGGGGATAATGGTTGTCATAATAGCTGGATTTTGTGGAAAGATGGGGAAACAATAGGAAAACGTCCAAATGCACGGGGACCAGGGTTAAGTCAATCACAATTTGGTGGGAAATCTCCCTATTTCAGCTCTGAGAGTCCAGCTAGATATTTCACACCTATTTTATTCAGAGCAGCTGAGCTATTATCCTGAACTGACTGGGTCTTCTGCCTGGAGGTGGGTAAGGCAGACCTTCCTTGCCATGTCACGTTTACAGTCAGGAATTTTCCTATTCCAGCATGACCTTGCCATCACCTTGGATATCGTTTATATCAAAGCCAATTAATATGGTGCCAATTGAGTATTATTTGCCAATTTAAACCATGCCAATCCTGGACGGTGTGCGGGGCTGTAATAATTCCCCTTAGCCCATTTAGTCTTGATGGGGGATTTTAAGGCTCAAATTGGACATAACAATGAGGTTCTTTTTCTTGCTGTGCTTAGTGTCTAGATGGAGCAATATATACTCAGCGCTGACAGACACTCTAAAGACCCGGGGGTTAATTATACTGGTATAGGTTTTGTTCAAATGGCGGGGTGACTTGCTTTAAGAATACTCAGTGGGAACCCGCTATTTGACCCATGTGGTGAACATACACATATATCAGTAAAAGGTAGTAGTACTATTGACTATGCCCTAGTTTTTGACGTTCTCTTCATTTCTATAGTTCTCTTCATTTGCCCACAGGCTTGAGAGTGATCATTTGTCTCTTTCATCCTTGGGATTTGCATGAATATTCATTCCCAAAGACAATCTCATTTTACTAATTTAATTGGGCAAAAAAAGTTGGCAGGGTGAGATCTCAGCACTCCTGAACTCAATGCTATGCTTGGGGTTTAAAAATCATATTATTGCAAATCATGATGCTCGAGACGCCCTAGAAAATTATTCTCAGCTCTTTTCAATATTGGCAATGTCACTGAGGTGTATGGAGATAAGGCTCAGTAATTTCAGATATAAAGGAATGGCTCTCTTGTTGATAAAGCCTCTGCAAAGCTAGAACCCATTTGAGGAATGTGTATGGTCAATATAGGAGAGACAACTGCCAGACACTGCCTTAATCTTATTATATTGCCAAAAGACACTATAAATCACTATCAGCGAAGAGAAAGAAAGAAGCTATTGAAAGCCCATTGACATCTCTGATATCTTTTTCCTTACAAAAAAATACCAAGTTGTTCTGGGCTATGGTCACAGGTATGATAGGGAATATTGCAGGCTCACCTTCATGCAATGGCCCTGTAAATGTAGGGGAAGATTATTTCTCTACCTCATATAGAGATAGTGGAGAGCAGGCTTTTGTGACCTCTGATCTGATAAACTTTTTTTCTTTTACTTCCTGGATGCTCCCCAGTGGCCCCCTTTGTCCCAAAATGAATTAAAGACAATAATTTTTGTTTTATCTTTTGTATACGACAGTTTTTGGGCATTTCCGCCAGACGGCCCCTCCTGAAACTGCAAACCCCAGGATTCCATAGGATGGTGCAAGTGGAATAATAGCGCTATCACAGTCTAGTGCGGAAATGGCCTTTAATTATGTTTCTTTTAATGGCTGTAAGCTGCTTTGAGTCCCCTCAGGGAGAAAAGCAGGATAAAAATAAAGATAATAATAACAATCATCATCATCATCATCATCATCATCATCATCATCATCATCATCACCCAACTCTAATCCAGCAAAGTTCCAGGGCCTGATTCAATCTTGCCGGAGCTCCTGCAAACAAACGTAACATGATGGGCACCTCTACTCACAGCACTTTTCACCCACATTAATTGGACAGCTAAACTACCTATCAGCTAGTGTCAGACAATTTTATAATCCATTTTATAAAAAAGGAGATCGGAACAATCCATCTAACTATCGACCTACAAACTTGCTTTCTGTTGTGGGCAAACTGTATGGCCGCATACTTCTTAATCATTGTCTTTCTGACTGGATTGAGGCTGAGGACATGCCTGATGATGAATAAGCTGGTTTCAGAAAGTAAAAGTCAATTTATGACCACTGCTTGCTCCTAAAGCATTTGGCTGAGAAATATTCTAGATCTCATAGCAACAGTTTGTATATTGCATTTACTGATCTGAAATCAGTCTTTGATCTAATTCAGAGAAAGTAATTATGGGCCAAATCCCTTGCCTCCTCTATTGACAAGAAATTACTATGGTTAATTATGAACTTATATAGAAATACCACTATACAAGTGAGATGAGGTATCCAAGGTAATCTCATGAATACTATCCCTTTTGAAAAGGATGTGTGCCAAGGTTGTATTTTGGCACCTTCATTGTTTAACCTATTTCTTAATTATCTTTCTATTTACATCTCTTCTGAGGCCTTCCATCCCCCTAAACGGGGCTCAGTCAGAATTCCCCTATTTTTGTATGCAGATGATGCTGTCCTCCTTTCCTTTACTAAAGTAGGTTTGAAACAAATGCTAAGAACCTTCTTGAGTTATTGTAAAGAAAATCATGTAAGTATCAAGTATACTAAAACTAAAATTATGGTTTTCTCTAAGAATCAAATTTTGTCCAATTGGATTGTAAATGGGCATAGTTTAGAGCAAGTCAAACAATTTGAGTACTGAGTTATCTTTCACGTGACTGGCATGACCAGCAAAGTTCCAGGGCCTGATTCAATCTTGCCGGAGCTCCTGCAAACAAACGTAACATGATGGGCACCTCTACTCACAGCACTTTTCACCCACATTGATTGGACAGCTAAACTACCTATCAGCTAGTGTCAGACAATCCCATTGGTTTGCTGTCACTCAGTCTGCACCGAATAGTGCTAAAGCACTAGTTTGTTTCTTTTATACTAAAAGCGGTCAATTTTTACCTGCTGCAATTAGGGTGTTTTGGGCTAAGGTGTTGCCGTAATTGCTTGTTGGCATCCTGATATGGATTTTGGGGTACTTCTCAATATTAGAATGGGTTCTTTCAGCTTACTTTTGAAAATTGTTCGGGGTGCCAAACTGTGTGCTGTCAGCTGTCCTACAGTTTGAAGCCAGTTGCCTCTCAGCTGAATGCACTGTTTGTAGCTGGGTCCTAAAGTACTGGCTGAAATTCTTCTATGCAGGCCCTGAGTCTGGCTACCCATATCTCATGATGAAAGATACTTATACTACCCTCAACTCTAAAAATATTAGAGAAAAAATGCTGAGATTGGGGCTTTTGGATAATTTCCTTTTCACACAAGACTTGAGTAAGGCACAGTTGATTCTGGCATGCCGCATTAAAGATATTTAGTCTCAATATTCTGTATCCACTGCTCATGCAACTTACTCTCCTCTTAACCTAGGGCTGTAGTTTAATCCTGAGGTGGAGTATGCATTATTTACAAAACTTGACCATCCCCAAATATCATGCTGCATTCACCAAAGCCTAATTCAATGTTATCCCCTCTGCTTTATTAGAGGGCCATTTCAAGGGAACCTCCCATAAGGGAAATACATTTTCCCTGAGGAGAGGGTCCTGTAGGGTCTCTAACAACTCATGTTCTATTTTACTGTTCCTTTAACACAGATGAGAGCTAGGAATTAATTTCACCTCTCCCAATTAAGTCCCCAGGCTAAGCTCGTAAGTACCCAATGTATTTACCAGGAGATTCTGAGAAAAGCATAACAGAAACGGCGGCAACATTCTTCTTCTCTGTTGCTAAAACCCGTTAAGACTATGACGGATGAACAATCAGCTCTGCTCAGTGCTTATTTGTTGATTGGTTTTATAGTTTCTAATTAACATTCTTATATTTCATATTACGCATGAATTTGGCTTGTGTGGCATTAGAAATTTTTTATTCTTTAAGAATGCATACAAACATCTTTCTCTGTTTTTATTGCAACACTGTTCTTTAATCATTAACATATCTGTAATGAATGTTTCTTTTTTTTTTTTACAGCGTTTATTAAAACCTCTTTATGTATTTAAAACACTGCTACGGTCTGTTGACTGTGATAAGGGCTAATATGGGCTGGTTGACCCGCTCTTCGTGAAATAAAAAGGGCTAGAAGGGATTTCTTGCTAAGAATCAACAAAGTTGCCTCCACTTTTGGAGTCTCTCTGGGGAGGCAGACTGCCCTGTTGGGTACTTGGACTTATTTCCCTTGAATTGATGGTGGACTTTTATTGGACTGCCAGCCCCTCCCCAGCTCTCCAGATGTACAACACTGCAAGGCAGAGATTAACATTGATCTCAGCTAGAGTATACCTAGTGAATCAATAGGATTTATACTGCGCTGATTCAGTATTCCTTAGGGATTGATCCAACTCTCCTTTCTAGCTCCGACAGCCCAGGGGGAGGGGGAAGGACGCTTCCAATGTGTGTCTTCCCTGTTCCCACGGGGCTCTCCACCTACTGAATCAATAGGATTTATACTGCGCTGATTCACCATTACTTAGCGATGGATCCAACTCTCCTTCCTAGCTCCGATAGCCCGTGGGGAGGGGGCCCTCCCTGTTCCCACGGGGCTCTCCACCTACTTCTGCCGATCCCCCGCGTCCTGACTGCGGTCCCCCCTGACAGTGCGCACCGTCTTCTCTGCGCGCCCGCCGTTTTGCCCGACGGCAAAGGAGCAAGTCCGCCGCGCAGGCGATAAATCACGGCGAGCGCTCAAAAGGGGAGGCCAGGCGACCGAGAGAGATCGAGGAGCCCTAGGAGCCCTCTTGGCAGATCGGGCGCGTGGGGGGCAGGACGGTTTCCCCCCGATCTCGCCTCGCCCCCTCCCCTGCCGCCCGGCCGTCGCGCCCAGCGGCACCTCGGCGCCCATTCAGCCGCCCTCGCCGTGCGCGCGGTGTCGGGGCGGACTGGCTCCCCTCCCCGGGGGCCCGGGATGCCTCCGAGGGTCCGTCACACATCGGGGATACGGGGAGGGGGAGGAGGAGGAGCCCACCTCGGCTGGGCACGGGGGTCGGCGACCACTCGCCCGCCCTTCTCTTTCCCCAGCGCCAGAACCGAGTGGCCGAGCCGGCGCGGGCGGGCGGGGCGGGGAGGCGGAGGGCGGGGCCGGCCGGGAGGGGGGGGTCAACGCCTGGCCCCTCCCCGCCGCCGCCGCCGCACCTCCCCGGCCTCGCAGCGCCCCGCGTGCGGCGATGAGGCGCGCGGGCTGCCGCCACCCTATTTAAAGAGGGGCTATGAGACCGGGAGCAGCCAGGGGCGCCCAGCACCGTCGCGCGGGAGGGAGAGAGGCTGGGGACCGGGCAGGGGGAGGAAGAGGAGGGGGCGGAGGGAGGAGGAGGAGGATGAAGGAGAGGAGGAGGAGGAGGAATGCTGGCGCCCCCGCCGCCCACCCGCCGGGTCGCCGGAGCGTGGTAGCGGAGTCGCCAACCCTCGGCCCCTTCAGAGCCGCCCGGGCAGAACCCCCGTCCAGAGTGGGAGCGGAGACAGGCGGTGGGGTGGCGGGGAGAACGCGAGGCGACGCCCCTCCGCGCCGGAGCCGTACGAACTTTTCCCGGGCTCGGCCGGGAGGCGGTCGCCCCTTCGGCGGGATCGGGATCGGGATCGCCGCCGCCGCCGCCGCCGCCGCCATGCCCTCCGCGCTCTCCTGCTGCTGCCACCTCCTGGCGTGGCTGCTCCTGGCCGGCCCCGACGGCGGGCGCGCGGGGGGCTTGGCGGGGGCGGCGGCGGACGAGGAGGAGCAGCGGACGCTGCGGGTGCTGGTGCTGCTGCCGCGGGACGACGCGTACCTGTTCTCGCTGGGGCGGGTCCGGCCGGCCATCGAGTACGCGGTGCGGAGCCTGGAGGCCAACGGGACGCTCCTGCCGGCCGGCTACAAGTTCCGGCTCCTCTACGAGGACTCGGACTGCGGCAACCGGGCGCTCTTCAGCCTGGTGGACCTGATCGCGCTGCGGCGGGAGTGGCCGGACCTGCTGCTGGGCCCCGTCTGCGACTACGCGGCGGCGCCCGTGGCCCGGCTGGCCTCGCACTGGAACCTGCCCATGATCTCGGCCGGGGCGCTGGCGGCGGGCTTCGGCGCCCAGACGGGCGAGTACTCGCACCTGACGCGCGTCTCGCCGGGCTACGCCAAGCTGGGCGAGGTCTTCCTGGCGCTGGCCCGGCACCACCAGTGGGCGCGGGCCCTGCTCGCCTACCACGAGGACAAGGAGCAGCGCGGGTGCTTCTTCGCCGCCGAGGGCGTCCACGGGGTCCTCCGCGAGGCCGGCCTCCACCTGGACGACTTCGCCTTCGACGAGAGCGGCAAGTACGCCGAGGACGTGGTGCGCGCCCTCCAGAGCAGCGGCCAGCGAGGTGAGGGCGGCCGGCCGGAGGGGCTTCGGCTGGCGGAGGAGCTTTGCCGGGGGGCGAGCCGGGAGGGGAGCCGGGGACTCAGCCAGCCGGACTGTCGAGGGACCTCCCCGGGTGCGGAATCGGCGCGGGACGGTGTTCGAATAGCTTAGAGGGTCAGACTCCGGCTATTTCCGCACTAGACTGTTATAGCGCTATGATTCCACTTGCAACATCCTATGGAATCCTGGGGTTTGCAGTTCCGGGAGGGGCCGGACGGCCCCTCCCGGAACTGCAAACCCCAGGATTCCATAGGATGTTGCAAGTGGAATCATAGCGCTATAACAGTCTAGTGCGGAAATGGCCTCCCTTTGCGCTGGCAGAAGTTTTGCTTTGACGCCCCCTTCCTTCGCTGCCTCTCTCGGGCGGTGGCAAATCTTCCGCGTGTCCCCCTCCGCGCCCCCCAGACGTGCCCCAAGGGGCTGCCCTCCGACCGCAGTCCTTTTCCCCCCAGAGCGGGTTCAGCAGAAGAGGCAGAGCAGTTCCTGCAATCTTCCAAGCTTACTGCTAACGGTGACCATGTCCGCACTAGAGTGTTAGAGTGCTATTATACCACTTTCAACATTCTATGGAATTCCGGGGCCCCTCCCTACACTGCAAACCACAGGATTCCATAGACTGCTGAAAGTGGATTAATAACACTATAACACTCTAGTGCAGAAATGGCCTCTCTGTGCGCGTAGCTAGTTTGAGCTGTCCTCCCGATGGCTCTAAAGGTGAGAAGCCAGGGTCCTGTTTTTCGTTTTTGGCTTTCCAGGGGCCCTTTGACAGAAGAGAAGCAAACGCAGCAACAACAAAAGACCTAGTCTAGTCAAAAGAGGTGTACCTTGAACCCAGATCTGCCTCTTGCCAGTCCAACAGGTCATCGTTCTGAGTTGGACTCTCCTTTTAATTCTATCCCTGCTATTGCTGTTTTGCTTTCCTGTCCCCATCCCTTGTCCAAGGAGATGGAGGGCAGAAGCTCAGCAGAGTTTATGACTGGACTTTGGAAGTTCAGTGACTGAAAAACCACATTTTTAAAAAAGCAAAGGGTGCAAGGAGACTGGGGAAGGGGAACAGGGATTCACCAGGTTTTTCCATCTTTCATTTTAAAGGGCTACTTGGGTGCGACCGCTGCAGGGATACACTAGGGAACACTCATCCTCTAAAAGCTCATACACAAAGTTAAAGAAATGATTTTTAAATAACTATTTCAAAGGTTCCAAAATGATCCAAACACTCTGAAAAAAGACCGTATCGTCATCATCACCGAGGAGAGCGCTAGGCAATAATTGTTCACAGTGACACTTGGGAAATCATAATGTAGGTAGCATTCCTAACTGCTGTAGACATGCTGGAAAAACATAATTTCCCTGATAGGTGCATTAGTAGGGAGAAAGATGTTTCATTCTCTGTAATAACTGAGCATTTATTAGGCAGTGAAATCATAGAATCATAGAAATGTAGAGTTGGAAGAGACCACAGGGGCCATCCAGTCCAACCCCCTGACATGCAGGAACGCCCTCAAAGCACTCCCGACAGATGGCCATCCAGCCTCTGCTTAAAAACCTCCAAGGAAGGAGACTCCACTACACTCCGAGGCAGCAGATTCCACTGCCGGACAGCCCTGCCCGTCAGGAACTTCTTCCTGAGGTTCAGGTGGAATCTTCTTTCCTGCAGCTTGAATCCATTGCTCCTTCTCCTGGTCTCTGGAGCAGCAGAAAACAAGCCCTCTCCCTCCTCTATGTGGCATCCCTTCAAATATTTAAACATGGCTATCATGTCCCCTCTTAACCTTCTCTTCTGTAGACTAAACATACCCAGCTCTCTAAGTCTATCCTGCTGGAAGAGGCCACTGTGCTTTCCAGGCATGGCTGATATTCCAATAAACTGGAATTAGTCAAGAAAATGAAGGGTGGATCTCAAGAAGACATCTTCTGGGTGGAACAAGGTCGAGCTCAACCCCTCTCCCTCTGACTCTTCATCTTTCTATCCTATCTTCTTCACAAAAATATACATCATATATTAGCAAAATTCTGATCGAGCATGATTGAGTTTGGCCTTCTTCCAAACTGTTTGCCTTGCCTCTTTCCTTTATTCTGTTGGTGATAGATTTTGGATGAAACTATTTCCAATTAAAAAACAGAAAAAAGCTTTCTGAAGGGTTTTTTTGTTTCCTCAGCTCCAGAGGCCGATATTGATTGATAACTGGAATGTGTCACACCCACCAGTCTTCCCAGATCTGGTTCTCTTCAAGGCAAAACCCTTCTCAGGGCAATTTAAACAAAAGCTAAAAATAAAATAAAAACAAAAACTTGGTATTCTACTTAAGTCGATGGGTAGTAGAAACTTTTGTTCAAGTTGTTACACAATTGAGTATTGTGGAATGAGAATGGTCACCCAGTTTTCTGTTCCTGTGCATCGGTGGTTCAGATGCACTGTGGAAATCAAGGGTGCATTCATATTACAGTTTGAATGTACTGTAGACTCTTCTGAGTTGTCTTGTATAGAAATATGCCTTGGTATCGCTGGTGTAGTCCAGAACAGAGGACAGGAACTACAACTGACATAATCCCAATTGTAGGCCTTATGCTGGCTCTGGCTGATGGGAGTTGGAGTCCAATAATATCTGAAGGATCACAGCACCCTCCTCCACTTAGACTGTCAGCTTAGGAAGTTCAAAGTGAGCTCAGCTGTGAACTCAGTAGGTGGTCTTAAGTAAGCTAACACTTAAGAAGATCCTGTCTTCAGTCTGTAATATGGGGATAATAATGCACAGGGTTGCTGTATGGATTACTGTGTGAGGAAGTATGTATGCGAAGCACTCTAAAGCATATGCAGATGCTAAATATTAATTCTTTTTTTACAGCTTGGTTTTCTGCTGAAGCATCTCCTCCTCCTGCTTGTGGAGCAATGAAGCGAGAATTGCTTGGAGTGATTAGTTTAGAAATAGAGACTGAACTAATGGAAATCAGTTCCATGGAAATGGAATTTGAATTAAATTAAGTTAGAGAGTTAGCACAGTGTAGTGATTTCAGTGTTGGACTAGGACTCTGAAGGGGAGGCATTTTCAAACCCCCTACTTGACTATGGAAACCCAATGGGTAAAGTCACACTCTCACAAACTCTGAGGACAATGGCAAATGTTCTCTGAATAAATATTCCAAGAAAATCCTATGACAAGGTTGCCTTAGGATAGCCATAAGTCAGAAGTGACTTGAAGGCACACAACAATAACAACAAATTAAGTTAATTATCAAAAGCCTTGCAGTTCATGTGGATCTTTCAGGATGGTGTTTGTACTAGCTTTGACTGCATGTAGACTGTTGGGGAAATCCAAATCCAAAATATTTATTAGCCATCAGGCAATCAGAACATGGAGATAGTGGCATCGTAGTTTACTGAATTCTGCTGTGAAAGAAATGCACCCAGTCCTCATTTGACTACAGCTTTTTTTTATTATGTTTCATGTTAGAAAAGCTTGTGAATTCTTTCTGACATAGAGAATTAGCCCAGCATCATCTGTGCAGGATGTTATCTTCTCCCATGATTGTTATTATTTAATACAGGTGGCCCTGTCCTTTCTCTCTCTTGCCCATCTCCTTCCTTAGTTGTGTGTGAGGCATCAGGAGAGGGTTTGTGGTATTGAGAAATCAGGCTGCAATCTGTCCTTAGCTGGCCAGGTAGTGGCTGGTGGAGGAGGAAGAGGAGGAGGAGGAGGACCAGAGGCAAGTTTTTAAAGGGCTGCACAGCCTGATCAGAACCACTGAGAGGGAAAGTTCACCTGAAAAAGAAGTGTTTGATTTGCAGATTTTCCATGTTTGTGGGGATCTTGTATCCCTAAACCTAGCAAATGTGGAGGGAAGACTATAGTAGCTCAGGGCAGGGATATACCTAGTTGAATTAAGGAACAGAGTGCCTCTGAGCACATGACTCCAACCAAACATTTGTCTTCAGAATCAAACATCTGTGGTTTTGACCCCAAGCTTTCTCCATTTCAGTAGCCTAATTCAGAAAAAGGGAGTGTACCTTCTTTTCTGTTCTGGCTGTTTGGAAACATTTGGAGACCACAAACTGCAAAATTACACAGATATCCGTCAGTAAATCCTCCAACCACCCCGGTCCAGAACTTAAGTGGGTAATTATGGATGCGTAAGACTACAGTGGCAGCCTCTAGGGCAAGGTGGACTTAGTGAAATACACAGGCTGCTTATGCCCTTTAGACCCCATTTTTGTGCCCTCTAAGTCCCCTACTAGACTCCCAAAGCCTCCAAACCCAAATTTTGCTCCGAAATGGCACAGAAAGCCCCCAAATGTTTGAAAAATATCCTACCTCCATCCCCCCAGATGTCATCAGAACCCTGTACTACACTCCAAATATTTCCTGGGTCCGTTGTGAGAGGGACTGGAGAAGACAACAGAGCTATCAGGGTACGCCGTGGGGTGTGTGGCCCACAGGAGATCTGGGAAGGGGAATGGGCTCCTGGCCCACATGTAGTTGTCTATCCCTGTTCCAGTGGATAATAAAGCAGGCCAAATCAGATGAGGAAACAAAAAGTGCAGGATATAGATTGAAACCTTGTGTAGATTTGCCAGGTGTCCCTTATTATGCACCTTATAGGGTTGACAGATGTCCCTTATTCAAGAACCAGAAGGCATTTCCTTTTATGTAGACCAAACAAGATGCCAAAAATTTCCATATTTTGTGATGTGAGCCCTTAATAAAGATGGAAATGTGTATATCATATACTTTATGAACATGAGCAATATATTTATTTTTAAGAGAAAAAATATGGCTAGGTTAATATTTTCATTTGGTATTTAGATAGAAAAGTCAGTGTGGTATAGTGGTTTGAGCACTGGACTACAACTCTGGAGAACAGGTTTGAATGCCCACTAAGTTGTGGAAACCCACTGGGTGGCCTAAGGCAAGACACACTCTCTCAGCCTCAGAGGAAAGCAAAGGCAGACTCTCTCTAATAAATGAAAACCCCATGATAAGTTTGCTTTAGGAATCCCATAAGAAATGACTTGAAGGCATGTAACAACATTTAGGGTAGAACACAAACTTGTTCATTTGTTGTGGTTGTTGTTGTGTGCCTTCAGGTCATTTCTGACTTATGGTAGTCCTAAAGTGAAGCTATCACAGAGTTTTCTTGGCAAGGTTTGTTCAGAGGGCATTTGTCCTTGTCTTCTTCTGAGGCCGAGAGACTGTGACATGTCCATGATCATCTAGTGCAGTGGTTCTCAACCTTCCTAATGCCATGACCCTTTAATACAGTTTCTCATGTTGTGGTGACCCCCAACCATTATCATAGTGTCAGAAGCTCAACCTGAGAAGGGCTTGAAGCGAAGTCTTAGGCGACCCCTGTGAAAGGGTCGTGCGACCCCCAAAGGGGTCCCGACCCCCAGGTTGAGAACCACTGATCTAGTGGGTTCTCTTGGCTTAGTGGGGATTTGAACCCTGGTCTCCAGAGTCCTATTCCAACACTTAAACCACTCTACCACACTGGCTTAATAACTATTTCCCAATGTCCATTCTACATGTCATGAATGGTGACCAAAATGGTGAAGAGTCTGGAAACCATGCCCTATGAGGAGAGGCTTAGAGTCTGACGTATGTTTAGCCTGACAAAAAAAGGTTAAGAGGAGACATGATAGCCACGTTTGAATATTTGAAGGGATGTCATGTTGAAGATGGAGCAAGCTTGTTTTCTGCTGCTCCAGAAGCTAGGAGACGGAGCAATGGATTCAAACTACAGGAAAAGAGATTTTACCTAAACATCAGGAAGAACTTCCTGACAGTCAGAGCTATTGGAATATGCTGCCTTGGAGTATGGTAGAGTCTCCTTTGGAGGTTTTTAAGCAGAGGCTGGATGGCCATTTGCTGGGGGTACTTTGAGTGTTTGTTACTGCATGGCAGGGGGTTGGACTCGATGGCCATTGTGGTCTCTTCCAACTCTATGTTTCTATGATTCTATGAATTTTGACTTTCTCTTATTGCTGTTTTATCAGCATGCAGACTAACAGGACATTACAAAAATGAATCCTGCTAGAAAAGTGCTTGCATACTAAACCATGAATGAGTTAACTCTGGAGCTCCATTCCATGTCTTCCTCTGCTGCCATCTCAGAAGTCATGTTCCTGTCCCTGCTAGACCCGCTGATTTCCATTTTCTGTTTCTTTGTTTGTATTTGCCAATGAAGAACTAGCCAGGATTTCCGCTCCTTGTGCTTCCCACAAAATCTGGCACATCCAAAATTGTATTATTTGTCCATATAGATGTTGAATGAGATAACATTTTTCTGAGCCTCTCTTTATTGTTTTTCTCTGCTTCTTCAAATATTTCTTGTTTGTGACTTTCAGGCTGAGTACTCTTAATATCAGCAGAGTCTATTTTTTGTGGTGTTTCCTGTTTTTATTCAGAATAGGAAGTTGTTCTCCAGCGGGTCACACACTTACAGCTTTTGGACTCCTTTAGTTCAGCAGGGGTAGCAGGAAGCAAGGAAACTAGATTTACAATGAATGGGGGTTGGGATGTACTCCACTAAAGTTTCAGACTGAGAGTGGCGGGATGTTCATTGCACATCACTTTCTTGAATGAACTGACCCCACACCATAAGGGCTGACCTTACTACTTTCCTAGGACACATTTTAAATGCAGAGTGGTTTATAGTTATTTATTCCTGCATATGCATGCACACTGATTTATGTCCTTTATCTCTTTTGAAGAGACATAATCCATGAAGTGCAAAAACCTTGTCCATAATTAGTAAAAGGAATGCTGTAGATAGAAGAATAGGGAAACTTAAAAAGTTTTCTAGTGTATAATCTTACTCCGATACCACCACTCAGATAATATCCTGAGTCATTTAGAAGTTCCCTGTTCATTTGAAGTAGCTAACTCTGGATAGTACTAGCCCTCTGGAAATAAACATGGGATTTGCAACTGTGTCTCTGATGCAAACATGTGCTATGAATGAGAGGCATTTATATCACAGAAGTGGCAAGTGGAGAGTAGTGGTTGCTTTCCATTTCTTCCCAGGCCATCATCTTTTTGGAGCTCTTCCCACTCTTAAGTTGGAGACCTATTTCTCTTGCAAGTGAGAGAAACTAATCATTGATGAAAACCAATA